>PVKS010027596.1:0-27359 GCA_004027875.1 Aplodontia rufa
CATAAAAAGAGGTTGCAAGAAAAGTCACTTTTTTGTTATCCTAAGCCAAGCTTTAAGACAAAATTGGATTGTAAGAGGGAGTTTTAAAGGTTTAAGAAATAAATGTTGCAGTCCCCTCACAAGCACTTGCATGCATGCAAGTCCTTGGTTTCCTGATTTGCAATCTTTCCCAGTCTTACTCATTTAAAGCTGGTCATGGGGGACAGAGGCTGCAGCTACCTGGTGGAGCTTACCCAGCAAGCACAGGGTTCTGGGTTTGATCTCCAGGAGGGAGCAGGGACAGAGGTGCTTCTTAAACAAAAACAACAACAACAAAAAATCACCAAACGTCCCACCAACCAATACTTCAAGATGTGCAAGGGAAAAGAGAGACTGGAGGAAGGAAGGGAAGGACATCGGGAGCTTGGCTCATTCTGTAGCTCAGATTTTCTGCTAATTCTCATTTCCTCCTATCCCATCATCTAAGGTCCCAGCAACTTTCACGTTCTAAAATGCTGTAAGCGGATCCATTTGCATCCGTTCCTCATTCGGCCTTTGATGGAAACCCGTACTCCTACTTGCTCACAACACGGAAGTGGACTGGATTGGGACCACCTTATGGGAAACCTTGCCAGATGATAACTGAAATGCTTGCACTTGATCCCGGGGAGGGACAGGGACGCAGGGCTGGGTGGCTGCAGAGGTGAGTCGAGGTGAGTCACCAGGGCGCTCTGGGGCTCTTGGGACTTCTGGCAGGTGCTGGAAATGCTACTATTCACACCCTCTGTCCTGCATAAGAACTAGGACCAACCCACTGACACCAATGCCTGGAGTTCAGGGAAGCCAGAAAAGACTCAGGAGCAAACTGATCCTTGGAAATGCTGTGGTCTGGGCCACCCTGCCCCAGGGCATGGAGATGCTTGAGAGGTACCTCAAATCTGCGCCATGGGAGCTTCAAAAAGTACAAAGGTCAAATACAGAAGACAATGTATAAAGCTAGAAAGGTGTAAAACATTCAATAAAGGGTGAAAAGGGATGAAAGACTTCCACCAACAAAAGCCCAGGAGATGAGCCACATTGACTAAACCCAAAAGTGCCAAAGTGGCTTCTCCTAAAAGCCAGCTTGGTTCTCACATCCTCATAAAGCACAGAGGAGGCATGTGGGTTCAGTAGGCTCCACTCAACAGGGGTTCCAACTGCCTGGACCTCCACCCACTGAGGCACTAACCACTTGGCACCCCACCTGCTGGGGCAGTGCTCCCTCTCAAGCATTCCCAGGGTCGATTATAGGTCAGAGTCGAAGTGCTGTGGCAGGGGATCTTTAAAAGCACGGCAGTGGCAAGTATGCAATCCCAGTGGCTCAGGAGGCTGAGGCAGGAGGATCCCAAGTTCAAAGCCAGCCTCAGCAACTTAGCCAGGCCCTAAGCAACGTAGCGAAACCCTGCCTCGAAATAAAACAAGCTGAGGATGTGACTCAGGGGTTAAGCTCCCCTTGGTTCAATCCCTGGTACTGAAAGAAAGAAAAGACAAAAGAAAAATAAAAAGCGCTCATAACTTTAACCACTCCCTGCATTAAAGTCTGTACCTCCCTACACCTTCAGGATAGTGTCTGTTCTCCTTAGAAGGTGCTGCTGGGCCCTTCTCCAGCACCACTCAGACATTTGGATAAGGTCCCCATGCATCTACCATACTGGGCTTTGGGGGTGGGGTTGTCACCAGTCTCCCCATCTCTGTGTGAGTGATACCTCGTGCAGACTGGGGAGGGAAGGGGCCATAGTCTTCTGTATCTGCCTGACAAACTCCTATTCCAGGTTGAGGACCAGTTCAAAAATCATCTCCTCCAAAGGCCTCAGCCTCCTCCAGGTCTGGCTGCACCAAGGCAGCCTTTGCCTCAGGCTTTATTTACCTCCTCAAATCTACAAATCGAAAAGATCTGAGTTTGCATCATAGATCCATAACATCCTCTGGGGGCTGGAGCAGTGGCTGAGCGGTTATGGTACTCACCTGGCATGCATGAGGTCATAGGTTCGAACCCCAGCACCACGTACACAACACACAACGCAAGCCACATGAAAAACTAAATAAAACTGATTTTCTCCTAACATCCTCTGGGGGCCCTTGGGTGTATTAATGTACCAAAAGTTTCATGCTCCTCTGCTGTCAGATACGGGCGACAAAATCTACAGCACAGGGCTCTTTGGGAGAAGTCACTGTGTGCATTGCTGTCAGCCTCCTACACACTGGGAGAGCCTCAGAAACTCTTAATCATGTGTATCCCCTAGAGTTTGCCCTTATCTTTGGAGGGACCCCCAAACTGTCTTGTGATTCTAGTGACTCTGGAGAGGGCCTACTGATAGAATTTCCTTGGCATGCCGCAGTGGTGTCCATCTGCCTTTCACATCTACACACGAATGCCTTGGGAAATGTTAGAGTTTACATATGATGTGTCTCCCAAAAGCTCATGTATGAGACAACATAAAAATGTCTAGAGATGAAATGATTGGGTTATGAAAGATTTCGCCTAATCAGAGCATTAACCTGCTAATAGGGATTAACTGGGTGGTAACTACAAGCAGATAGGGGGTGGTTAGAGGAAGTGGGTCACTGGGGTCCTGCCTTTGGGGTTTATTTTTTGGAAGGGAGGTGTCTCTCTGCTTTCTGATTGTCCTGAGCTGCTTCCTCCTCCACACCCTTTCACCACCATCTTCTGCCTTACTCAGCCCAAGAGCAATGAAGTTGGCTGTCTAAGGACTAAGACCTCTGAAACTATGAGCACCAAATAAACTTTTCCTTCTTTAAAATCGTTCTGGTCAGGTCTTTTGGTAGCAGCAATGAAAGAGGTGACTAAAATGGGGAGGATTAAAAAGATACTGTTCCTCTCGCTGAAACACACCCCACTTCTGAGGGCAAAGCGAGCTGGGTTTCGGGGCTTTCTTGATAGGCCCCACCCCAGGGATTGCCAGGTGGGGCCAGGGCTGGTTTAGAGAGGTGCCCCCCTACCCTTCACTCCCACATCCTCTCTGTCCTTGCCTGTCTCCTCTCTCCCCCTGCTTCCTCCTCTGCTTACACAGATAACAATCACCTCACCTTCTAGGGACAACCAGAGGGAAGGCTGAGTCAATGGGAAGTGGGAGGAGGAATGAATGAGCGTTGTGACACAAGCATGTGTGACTCCAGTGACACATGAGTCACCTCAATTGCAGGGACTGAAGGAGGTACTCTCAGTGAAGCAAGCAGATGTGTGCTGCTGATCTTGATTTGGGGAACTGCACACGTGTGTTCCTGCCGAAATAGAAGAACAAGAGAGTACTGGCGGGAATGATCTTCTTGCAGTGCCCTACTGCATGTTGCAAGCTTGTAAGCTGCAGGTGGTGACAGGCCAGTCAGAGGCCCTTCAGTCTCCAAAACGCCAGTTTGGCCCTCCTAGGTCAAAAGACATCCAAAAGATGCTACCCTGGCTCAGTTTACCTCGCCACTCAGATCCCTGCCTCCTTCTGCAGAAGTCCTAGCAAGAGATGTTCTTACCCACTAGCAGGGAGACAGGGTTAGTTAGCTCACCCAGCTACCCTCACAATGACAAGCTCAGAAATGGGCTAATACGTTCCTCTTTTGTTAGGCTTTGAGGACAAAGTGCCTGCTACCCATTCCCCTAGAAGTTGCTAAGGATTCTTTTTTTTTTTTTTTTTAAGAGAGAAGGACAGTGAGAGAGAGAGAGACAGAGAGAATCAGTTTTTATTGAGTTTTTCACATGGCTTTTGTTGCTCTGACACTTAGATGTGTACGCGGGTGCTGGGGTTTGAACCCATGTACTTGCGCATGCTGGGCAAGCACTGGAACCACCAAGCCACTGCTCCAGCCCTGCTAAAGATTCTTAACTGCAGTTGCAGAGAGGAGGCAGGGCTTATGGGAAAGATGAACAAGGGCCTGATTCCACCTTTTAGTAAACAACAGGGGGACAGGAAGCGTTTCCCATAACCTCTCCTGCTTTCTTCTCTTAGGCTAACTCTAAGGTGGCAAATTGCTGTGACTCTCCCCATGGGAGATGGCTGCCATGACTACTCCTACTAGATCTCCCTCTCCTCCTCCCACCCCTGCTTGGGATTGGCAGGAGTCAGTGATTTCTGGCCTACAAGGGTGATCACCCCTTTTCAGATGCTGTGACTCCAGGATTTCTCTCCCTTTAGGTTCTGAGCCCGTTCCAGACACAAGCTCCCTTTATCTGCCTCTGGGTGACATCACTGAGTGTCCTGGGGGAGGGGCTTTCTCCTATTGTTCAGCAACAGCTGAGCTCTCTCCCTCCTCTCACAATGCCACGATTGGGCAGCTGGTTGGCTCTTGGCTATCGAAAATACAACAGAGTTCATCTTGCAGCGAGAACCCAACATGATTGGAAATAAGTGGAGAAGGGGAGGCCCTGGTCAGTTTAGTTTTCAGTGACCCACGTTCACTCTTCAAAGCTCAGTATAGGCGAGCAAAAGTGACCTTCGCAATCAGAATCCCTTATTCTGCAAACACAGCCACCGTCTGTCTTCTCTCATCTGCCACCAACCCATGGGTGTGGGTTGACAATGAAATGCGTGGTGGGTGACAAAGAAATTTCCCAACCGCAAGAAATAGAAGTTGACTCCGCTGGTCACTTGGACAGGGGGTTTTTATATATAATAAAGGGGGGAAATCACTCTGCCCCATTCTTGTGCGAGAATTTAGTGGGATGAGGAGGGGGCAGAAGGGTGAGGAATGGGGCCAGTTATGCTTGCCTTTGACCTCCGTGAATGCTGTGAGCAGAACAGGGACATGAGGTGTGGGTTCCATCTTTCTTAGTGAGGTTCAGTTTCAATGTTCATCGTCATTGTACTCTGATGAAACTGAAAAGAATTCACGCTTGTAAGCATTTCAGATTGATAAAGCCGTGGATTTCATAATCTAAGCAGTAAGAGGAGGAAATGAAAGCTGTCATCAAGGGTCCCCTGAAACACACTGACTCAGGATACAGTAGAAAATCTGATCCTATCACCCACAAGTGACTGAGGTGAGGACAGAAGGAAAGGTCCAGGACCAGGAAGTCAGGCTCTTGAGAAACTTCCAGAAGCGTTGCAAATGGTGACACACTAGAGCATTAATTTTTCAATATGAGGCCTGTGGAACAAACGTGCTGTCTTCTCGAGCCTTCAGTAAAGTCTGCCACCCACTGAAAAGCCTCACTGAGAGCACAGGAGATCCGGAGGGGCCAAAGTCCAAAGAGCCAGAGGCCATGAGGGCAGATCATTCTCCAAAACCCTCCCTAATACCTGTGGAAGGCCGTTGATTCCATAATTTGTGGAATAATAAACCTATCTCACCCCATTCTTAATAGTTGGGTGCTATGATTTGGATACGTGTTCCCCAAAGGCCCATGTGGGATTCCCAGTCCCTGTGTTGCAACTGGGAGGTGGAACTTGTAAGGGGTAGGGCCTGGTGGGAGACCTGTAGGTCACTGGGAATGTGCCCTGAGGCCACAGTGGGACCCTGGCACCTTTTTCTCTCTTTCTTTTTACTTTCTGGTGAAGAACGAAGCAGTTTCCTCTGCCATGCACTCCTGCCAAGATGCACTGGCTCATTATAGGCAAGAAGGCCAACTGACCACAGACTGAAACCTCCAAAACCCTCAGTCAAAATGATATGCCTTTGCTCTTTTTAAATTGATTGTCTCAGGTATTTTGTTACAGTAACAGAAAGCTCACACCCGGGGTAACATATATAATAAGAATTGAGTGCACGTGGCGTTTATGTTCATGCTGCTGTTTTTAATACAGGGATAGAAAAGAAAAACATGGCTATTTAAGTATTCAAATCTGTGGCGTTTATCAGTCTACAGGCACTTGTAGACCGCAAGATTCCATCATCGGTTTTCTGGGGTGGTGTGTCACAAATTGGCTAAAGTGAAGATTCAGTCCATGCAGGCTGATGTACGGCCCTACTGGGTGTGGCTTGTGTGCAGTTGATGACAAGGGGAACTCAACACAAGAACTGAACAGCACTCAATCTGATCCATCCCCTGTTCAGCAGAACAAGCCTACGGTGACAACTGGGCCGTTGTGCCAGTATTACACCGCTAAGACAGTTTCTAAATTCTCCATTGCTGTGTTCACGGGGCTCTAGATCGCTACCAGTTCGTTGACACAGGTCTGCACAGCACAGTTTATTTTTATACCACTCACTAAGGGCATGAAAATAAATACAAAAATTCTTGCTCTCAAGGAGCTTGCAAACTTTCCATAAATGAATTCGCACAGAAACACATTCACTGTAAGACAGGCAGCCACAAAATCTTTATGAGACAGAAACTATTAATTCCAAAGTGAATTAAGAAATAGCACAAGTTAGAAGTTTGAGAGAGCAGACTATTTAGGGAAACCAGGAGATTAGGAAAGAAAGAAAGAAAACCGGAATGTAGGGATGGAGCAGAAGAGAGGTTTCTGATAAGGAGAAACTTGACCTTGAATGGGATCTTGAAGGCTGTTTAAGATCAAGACAGTTACATCTCACTTCAAATAAGTGTATGAGCTAATACACCTTAATCAGCTTGATTTAGCTTTTTGGCTGTGTACACATATCTCAAAACAACATCTTCTACATGGTGAGTATACACAGTCCTTTATTTGTGAATTGAAATTTTCTGAAGTGACCTCAAATCCTTGCAAAAAAAAAAAGGGGGGGGGGAGACAGAAAGATCAGAATAGTTTCAGAGACATCGTAATTAATATATTGCACAAAGACAGGAAAGTCTGAGCTTTCTATGTGTAGTTAAGGGATCAGTAAGTAGATCCATTTGACTGGAAAAGAAAGTTGTTTCAGAAAAACAATGAGAAAGCAAATAGAAAGGAAGATTTGCATCGGAAGGTTGAAACACTGAATGCCTGAAATACAGCGTACGCTTCACCCTGCACTTTGCAGACCAAAGAGGACCAGAAAGAAATAGCGAACAACATTTCAGGATGATGATTTAGTCCATATATTACTCGGTAAGCCCTGGGAAGCAGGAGAGACTGGGCTGAATGCTAAGAGTTGTGCAGAATGCATGGAGAGGCAAGGAGACAAATTTGAGGTTGAGATCTAACTCTCCTGCCTGAACTAGGACAGTCACGCACAAGGAAGAAATGGGATAAATTCAAGAAGTGATTCCAAGTAGAAGTAAAAAAAGTGCAGGGTATCTTTAATTATCATTTGCAATGCAAATGATAAATGACTTCTTCCTCACATCACCCCACCCAATTTGCCAGACTCCATCAATCCGTCAAGAATCAGTACAAGTGTCATTCCTTCTGCAAAACCTTCCCCAAGAGGGCCTACAAGCCTTCTCCACCGCACATCTCTTCCCCACCAGCTTTCAACTTCTATTATCAAAATGAATGACTTGAAGTTGGGCATGGTGGCTTGCATGCCCGTAACCCCAGAGGCAAGAGGATCGCAAGTTCAAAGCCAGCCTCAGCAACCTAGCGAGACCCTGTCTCAAAATTTAAAGAAATAAATAAAAAGAACTGGAGATGCGGCTCAGGGCTTAGGGGCACCTTGGTTCAACCCCTGGTATAAATAAACAAATAAATAACTTGAAGGCAGAGAGAGGCGTTACCCATGACTGTGAAGGTCTCAAGGAAAGATAACTTGGAAAACGGTATCATGCGATGCAATTCCTGGCTAAGCTGCCTATCAGAACCTCCTCCTTGGGAAATGGCAGATCCCATTTTGAGCCCTAGTTGTTGGCCAATGCTTGTTTCCACCATAGTAAATCACATATTGAATATTAGGTTCAGGGGCTGGAGTGGTGGCTCAGCGGTTACAGCGCTTGCCTGGCATGTGCAAGTACACGGGTTCAAACCCCAGCACCCACGTGCACAACTAAGTGTCAGAGCAACAAAAGTCATGTGAAAAACTCAATAAAATTCATTCTCTCTTTCTCTCTCCCTCTCTCTCACACTGTCTTCTTTCTTTAAAAAAAAATTAAGTTCAAACTAAATAATAAAATAGACACTTCTAGGCACACTTCGCCTCTATCTATAAATAAAGTAATATAAAATGATATCTAATATGAAATGATTCCATTAACCTTGACCTATTGTGACACTGGCCCATTCCCCAGTGGACATCATTGGGGGAGCACAAGAGAACAAGAAGCAGCTTCATAGCCATGGTTCTGTTGGACACGGGTATGGGTTGAGTGTGTCCCCCAAGGCCCAAAGGCTGGAAGCCTGGTCCTCAGCATCACTGGGTTGAAACAGCAGAACGTTTGAGGAGAAGGTAATTCGACTACTGGGGACCTTGCCGAGGGATTAAGGCTGATCTTGCAGATTGAGTGGGCAGGATAGTGGGCTGTCGAGGGCGAGCCTGGCACCTCCCCTGAATCTTTCTGGCTTCCTGTCTTGCCATCGATATTTTCCACATGCACTCCTGCCATTATGGTGTCATCTGCCATGAGGCCCTCACTTGAGCCAAGCATCAGCTGGTACCATGCTATTGAAGTTCCTGAACCTTGAGCCAAATAGACCTCTTTTCTTTATGAGTTACTCAGCCTCAGGTATTCTCTTATAGCAACACAAAATGAACTGGCCCACATGGTGACTCTCCAGCTCCTCTTTGGTCTGAAGAGGTCAGGAAGGAATCATGGGGCACCATGCACTTGTAATATTTCCTTTAAGAAACACGTGCGATTGAAGACCTGTCTACAATGAGGCCTCTGCAGATACTAAGAGGAAGATGAAAATCATTTGCATGAATCGTGATAAGACAATGGCCAAGGGTTGGTTTCTCTTGTGGGTCCTATGTAGAGAAAATCTACATAAAACTTCTTGAAAATATTGCCGGTGCAGTGGTGCACCCCTGTAATTCCAGAGACTCAGGAGGCCAAAGCAGGAGGATTGCAAGTTCAAAGTCAGCCTCAGCAACTTGACAAGGCCCTGAGTAACTTCTTGAGACCCTGTCTCAAAATTTAAAAAAAAAATAATAAGGGGCTGGAGCAGTGGCTCAGCAGTTGGAGCACTTGTTTCACAAGCCTGAGGACCCGGGTTCGAACCCCAGCACCACATACACAACTAAATATCAGATGAAAAAAAAACAAAATAAAATTGGTTTTCTCTTTTACCTCATTCTCTCCTCCCCTGCCTATTTAACAATAAAAAGAAATTTTTAAAAAATTTAAAAAGGGCTGGAGATGTGCTTCAGTGCTTAAGCACATGTGATACCAAAAAAAAAAGATAAAAAAGAAAGTGTTTATGTGTGTATGTGCATATATAAACACATACAGGTGTGTTTTGTGTGCATACAAGGATCTGAACCAGAATCTCTAGACACATACCATAAATCTTCCCAACACCTTGTGTGATAACAATTAACAAAGTGTGGCTCAGAGAGGTGAAATATTTCCCCAAGGTCACACAGCAAATAAGCAAGGGAGACCTATATGAACCCAAGATTTTTTCATTCCAAATTTAGGCTTGCAACACCCATTACCTCCAGGTCAGATTTCCCTGTTAAAGAGTACTGAGCAGGATTCTAAAATGCAGCATCTAAGAAGAAAAAGCACCCTCCCTTCAGATGAGACTTTAACTTATTTGAGGCACATGTGGGGGGTGGAGGTGTGTATGGTTTGATACCAAACCACTGCTCTGTTTTTTAATTAATGCTTATTGTATTTTATATCTGGAGATGCACAGTTTTTAATTTTTATTAGTACATTTACTTTTTTAAATTTTATTCAGAAATTTATTTGTTGAACAATAAACATGCTTCTAATGAAATTATATATATATATATATATATATATACATTCTGAAAACTAGATTTACCCTCAAGAGCCCCCCCCAATTACCCACCCTTATCCACCTTCCCAATGCATCTCTACAAATGCCTTAGGTTGTATGACATTACACCTTATCCTGATTTAACACATGATAATAGACCTCCTTTCTCAATAGCCAGGGTCTAGCTCCAGCCTCCGCAGATGAGTGAAAACATTCGACCCTTGGTTCTCTGGATTATGCTGATTTTACTCAGCATAATTTCTTCCATTGCCATCCATTTACCTTCAAAGGCTGCAATATCATTGCTTCTAATTGCTGAGTAGAACCCCATGGTATATAATGTAGCACGGTTTTTGGATCCATTCATCCAGTGAGGGACATCTGGGTTGGTTCCATAATTTAGCTATTGTAAATTGAGCTGCTATGAACATGGATTTCGCTGTGTCACTGTAATGATGCACAGTTTTTAAAAGGCTTGAGAATTGTGAGTATAGAGAAAGAACGAAGGCCAATTTTTTAGAAATGTCTTCAGGAGAGAAACCAAGACATGGCAGAGGGTGGCTGGAGCAGCGCTGGAGATGAGTGGGAACTGAGCTCACTGGCCCTGGAGACCTGGAGGTCTGGCGGTGACCCCACGGAGGACAAGCAGGAGGAGAGGGGGCCCACAGAGGCGTGGCTGGGGACCGACCACCGCGCGTGTGGTCGTCCTGGGATTGGTGGAGGCTCCAGTTCACCTGCAGGTGGAAACAGAGGGATCCAGCACCGCAGGCCAAAGGAGCCCACAGGGGATGGCACCTGCAGCGTGGAGGGAGAGGCCAGGATCAGGTTCACACTCACACACATTCGCACACACTCAGACTCACACGACACACTCACGCATTCTCTCACACGAGTGAGATTACGGAATATCATGCCTGCAGCTGTAGGATGGAGATCCTGCTGGAGAGACGCGGTGGTAAAGTCTCAAGGGGTGACTTCTCCAGTCAGTGCGCCTGAAAGGCACCTAAGAGGAAAGCCAGGCAGGGACACTGGGGTCCAGAGCTGCCCCTGGCCTGCCTGCGCCTGCCCTGTGCTGTGGCTGTCTCTGGGCCCTCCTGGGGCTGTTCCCTTCTGGGCAACCTGACAAAAAGCGCCCAGGCCCTGCCCCATCCAGACTGAAGCGAGGGGAAGTCGCTGTCCCGCTTGGTCTCAGGGAGATGTGGCAACTGGTTTCCAAATTCTCCTTGGGTTTCTTCTCACCGACCATGCTGGCTGCTACATCATGGGACCTTCCTGCCCGCCCTGCCCAGGCCATGCACTCCCCTTGGGCAAAAGCCAGTCAGAGCCCCTCCTGAGCCACTGTGGAGGCAGCCGGTGCAGAGAGCAGAGGCAGCAAGAGCCTTGGGCCTCCATCCTGTTAGCCCCAAGGGTGCACCAGTCAGCCTGCCCTCTTGCTGCGGCCTGCATCTGGGATGTGCTCCGAAGGCTCGTGAGTCGAAGGCTGGTCCCCTCTGTAGCTTTGTTCAGAGTGGGCTCTTGGGAAGAGGTGGTGTGGCAGGGCTCTGACCTCAGCAGATTAATCCATCCTTCACTTTGTAGCTGAATGGCTTATTGGTGGGGGGCAGTGGAAACTGTAGGAGGGGGAACCTAGCTGGAGGGATGGGTCCCTGGAGAGTGCCCTTGGGGGCTGTATCTTGTCCCTGGCTCTTCTCCCCCGCCCCCCACCCGCTTCGCAGCCACCATGAGGTGAGCAGTTTTGCTCCTTCCCGTCAGTCCCTCAAGATGCTCTGCCTGGAAACACTGGCCCCAGCTGACCATGGACTGACACCAGAAGCCAAAAGAGATTTTTCCTCCTTTAAGTTGTTTTTCTCAGGCATTTCGTGACAGCAACAGAAAGCAAGCAGTCTCTATACAATTTCCCTCCCCACCAGCTGAGCCTTGGTTCATCCCACAGAGCTTTGGAAACAGGCGTGGCCCAGCTTGTCACACAGGACGATGGCATAGTGCACTGTGGCAGGTACAGCCAACAGGCAGCACAGCCAGACGTGGGCAGACAGTGATACCATCAGAGAAAGGGTGTCTGGGCCAACAGAACTAACCAGGAATGTGAGTATAGAGAAGAGCTGTGTGGTAGTCCTCCAAGGAACGAGGTACCCAGGTTCTATCTAAATTTCTACTCTAATATCTTCATGCTCATACAAGATGGCTGTCAACACACCAGCCATCACATCCATGCTCTACACACACACACACACACACACACAAAAAAAAAGAGTAAAGGAAAGGAGGAAAAGAAGCAGACTTATTAAGGCAGATTCCTTTAAGCCACTTTCTCAAAACCTGGAAGCCCACCAAGTTGTCTCTGTTTCTACTTCATGGGTCAGAACTGCATTACATCACTGTTCTAGAGGATGGTAAGAACCTGGGAGCCATAGTTTGGTTTTTTTGTTTTGTTTTGTTTTGTTTCTGAAACTGCACATATTTTTTTTAAAGAGAGAGGGACAGTGAGAGAGAGAGAGAGAGAGAGAGAGAGAAAGAGAGAATCAGTTTTATTTAGTTTCTCTTGTGGATTTCAGTGTTCTGAGACTTCGCTGTGTACGTGGTGCTGGGGTTTGAACTCGCGTACTCACGCATGCCAGGCAAGCACCATATCCGCTGAGCTACCGTTCCAGCCCCTTAAACTGCACATATTTTTAACCACAAATAAGACTGTGGTTCTGTTAGCTGGTGAGAAGGGCAGAATGGCTGTTGGAGATCCTTCTTGCAAGATCGTTCCATCACCCAATTACACCTGGGTGCTTTCTTGCCAGGTAACAGCTCACACACAGGAGTGAGCCCCGGGCATGGAGAATCCAGCCTCTGTCCAGAGAAGTTCAGGATCTTAGATCGCAGGCAAAGGAATTTAGCCAAGGATGTCCTTATTGAGGGACCAGATGATGGGAGGGGTAAGAACCTGGAGGAGCTGGGCGTGGGGTCCACCGGTGCATCTAGCTTGATGGAGCTGGGTTCTGAGAGGAACGGAACCTGAACGTGGCATCCTTTTAGGGAGCATAGGCTATTTGCTCTGCACAGCCTGTCCTCCACATTCCTGGCAGAAATTGTCACGTGGGTCCAACGTGACCAGATAGCCACCCTTAACAACATCCAGAAGGTCTTGTAATGTATTCAATTCAAACACACACACACACACACACACACACACACACACACAGACAAAATAAAATAAAATAAAATCCATGGGTTTAAGTCCTAACCTCAAATTCCTCAGACTGTGACTGCATTTGGAAATAGGGTCTTAAAAGAGGTAATCAAGTTAAAATGAAGGCATTAGTGTGGGCCCTAACCCAATAGGACTGGTGTCCTTAAAAGAAAGATAAGGACACAGATACACACAGGAGGAAGACCACATGAGGACCCAGGGAGAAGACACCCATCTATAAACCAAGGGGTGAGGCCTCAGGAAGAACCAGCCCCACTGAGACTTATCTCAGGCTTTCAGCCTCTGGAACCATGAGAAAATAACTTTCTGATGCTGAAGATGCCCACTTTGTGGCACTTTGTTATAGCAACTGTAGCAAACTAATACATCTGTTCTGATCCAAAAAAAAAATTCTTGGAGAATTATTAATCATACGCATTTGAAATGCAGTTGACTAAAGAGTTAACTTCAGCTTGATTCTTCACATACTAAGCTACAATTCACACCCAGTGGAGTTCTGTGTCCAGTAATTCCTCGTCACTAGAAGAACGGACCTGACTCGGGTAGATGTCTCTTAGCTTGTCCCAGATACATCCTTCCTTCTCTTCTGTCCCATCCTTCCTTGAATTGGGAATTTTAATATCACTCGCAAGAATCCTTCATCTCATTGTCTGCCGTGCTTCAAAGCTCCATCGTGAAGCCCATGTTCCCATCAGCCACCCTTCTAGGCTCTGGTTAAAGCGAGACCCGCAAGACGTTGAGATGCACAGTCCCTTCCCTGTTTCGAGTCGTCTGCTCCTCAGCATTCCGCGGCAGCTGCTCCTTAGCTGGAAGGGCTTCTCCCCACTGTTCATGGCTTGGCTTTGCTGCTCTAAGCATCAGGCTCTGATCTGTCCTGCAATTTTTGCAGCAGGAAGGGAAATAGACATCCCTGGCATCTGGGGTAAAGACAGACACTTCCTGTGTGGATGCTGTCCCCTGCAAGCGAGCCACTTCCTCCTGTTTCTTGGGACTCCTTGGCTCGATGATGCTTCTTGTCCAACAGTATCACACACCACCTCCTTTCCAATTTAACTCATTTATACCCACTATGTGCAGAGCTCTGCCATCTCTTCCTGCCTAGGCATTTTTTAAATCAAAATATCTGCCCAAGAAGAGAAGGAGAATTTCACAAAAAAGGCCCACCAGCAAAGATCGCAGTGGAGACCACAGCCTTGGCACCTCCTGAGGAGGACAGAAAGTGGCTCCACAGTTGGAACCTGACCCCTGACTCCTGCCCCGTCTGCCATATGCACTTAGACCTGTGGCTTGTTTTAAAGGAGATCAGTTAAATAAATAGATAAAAGTTAACAGAAAGCATATATCGGAAGATGAGCGTGGCAATGCACACCTGTAATCCCAGGGACTCAGGAGGCTGATGCAGGAGGACCACAAGTTCCAGGCCAGCCTCAGCAACTTAGCAAGGCCCTGATTAATATAGCAAGATCCTGTCTCAAAATTTAAAATTTTTAAAAAAGGACTGCGAATGTAGCTCAGTGGGTAAGTGCCCCTGTGTTCAATCCATGCTACCAAAAAAAATTTTTTTTAAAGTTTAAGAATACATTGGAAACAGGGACTGGAGCAGTGGCTCGGTGGTTATGGCACTTGTCTGGCAAGCGCAAGGATGCGGGTACAAACCCCAGCACCAAGCACACAACAAAATGTTGCAGCAATGAAAGCCACATGAAACACCAAGTAAAAATTAATTATTTCTATCTCTCTCTCTCTCTCTCTCTCTCTCTCTCACTGTCCCTTTCTTTAAAAAGAAAAAAAAAGAATACACCAGAAAGATATAACAAATGCGCCATGAAATGGTGGTGGGGAAAGATGAAATCAAGGAAATAGGGTGAAAGCTGTGAAGTTTTACAAATGAATCACTAAATACTATATGCAAAGTGATCACATAGAAAGGGTTGATAGGATCACTTCATTCTTAGGCAGGATGTTTAATAAAAGAGCTCGTGAACGGAGGATAAAGTAATAAATAAGATCCTGGGGCCTGAAGAACCGCAGCTCAGCAGAGAGGCCTTGAGGGGACCCTCGGTGTCTGCCTCCCCTGGGACGGAGGCTGAGGCCCGAGGTGGTTTCCTGTTAGCACAGAAAGCAACCACTTCACCGCGTCTGCACCGGAGGCTGAAAAGTCTGAGTGAAAACCTTAGCTATTCCAGATGATTTCCCTGGGGCCCAGCTAGCGTGTAAACCCAACACCCACTTGGCAGGCAGGATAATTCCTCCGCAAACAGAGAGGCCGCCTGCCAGAGCCAGGCTGAGTGCTCGGAGCAGTTAACCGAGCAGAATAGAACGCCTGCTAATGAGGCCCTTTCTAAACGCACCAACCGTCTTAAGGGGAGGCCTGTGATTCCATCAGCAGGAAGGAACTAGAAAAGGCCTCTGGGAGAGGCTCTATTCCCAGCTCTGTCCCTAACCAGCTGCAGGACTCTGTGCCCAGGAGTCCTTGGAGGTAAATGAAGAAAATGAACCATAGGATCAAAACGGTGGCTTCCACGTGACATGAGGAGGACCAGATCCTTTGGTTTCCCTTGATGCCTTTGTTGATCCATCTGTCCTGGTTCAGGGTGCAACCCAGAGCCCCCAGAGCCTAGGAGTGAGCTCCCGCCCAGGAGGGAAAGTTCACTATGTGCTGTCAGCGCCAGAAACCCCAAGCAGTAAGGTCACAAGCGTCCAGCCTGAGCAGATGAGGTTCCAGAAGGAGCCTGCTGGTGTCTTCTGCCGTGAGCAGGGCTGCAGAGCTGGCAATGCTGAGCTCTGGGACAGGAGGGACCAGGTAGGCGGATGACGCTGCAGGTGATTCTCTGCAGATGGGGACGGGACATCAGGGGCTTCTCGGGTGGTAGGCCCTCCATGCTCCGACTTGAGGGTAGCTGGATGTGGCCAGCGCTGTGAAGGGCTACCTGCTTCTCTTTTTGAAGAGGACTCTGCCCAGCTGCAGGGAGCATGGTCAGAGGGCAGCCTCCACTTGCTGGCAGGGTGGGTGCCCCTGCCAGAGGAGTCCAAATACTGAGGCTGCCACCCTGCCTCAGACCAACAGGGGACAACTCTGGGCGATTGTGTCCCAATTTGGTTTCCCTCTGCCCAATGCTGCTTCCTCCTCAAACTCCATCTCAGACCCTGCTCCCAGAGAGCCCAACCTGCAGCTCTGAAGGGCCCCACTGCACCCCGCAGTCTCCAGCTTGATGGCTGTATCTCCTGAAGTCTCTGCAAATGGAAAGTCTTTTTTCCATATTTTTATTGGCGCATTATAATTATAAGCAGTAGTGGGATTTGTTACGGGCTCATCCATGCACATGAGCAATATAATTTCCTCAGTACTGTACCCCAGAGTTACCTCTTTCCCTTCCCTCCTCCCTCCACCTGGTTCCTCTACTCTGCTGGTCTTTTTCTATTTTCAGAGATTCCCCATCCCCATCTTTTCTCCCTTCTTCCTCTCTAGTTTCCACATATGAGAGAAAACATACGACCCTTGAACTTCTGAGTTTGGCTTATTTCACTTGACATACACTCTCAGGTCCCTTCCATTTTCTGCAAATGACATAATTTCATTCTTTGTGACTGAATAAAACTCCATGTGTATATATACCACATTTTCTTTATCCATTCATCCACTGATGGCCACCCATGCTGGTTCCATAATTTTGCTATTGTGAATCACGCTGCTGTAGACATGGGCATGCACAAATCACTTAGTAAGGTGACTTTAATTCATTTAGGATAAATACTGAGGAGTCATATGGTGGCTCCATTCCTAGTCTTTTGAGAAACCTCTATACTGACTTCCAGAGTGGTTGCACTAATTTACAATCACACCAACAGTGTAAAAGTGTTCCTTTTTCTCCACATCTTCTCCAGCATTTATTATTATTTGTATTCTTGATGACTGCCTCTCTGACTGGTGTGAGATCAACTCTCAGTGTAGTTTTGATTTAAATTTCCCTAATTGCTAAAGACGTTTAATTTTTTTCATGTATGTATTGGCATTTGTGTTTCTTCTTCTGAGAAGTGTCAGTTTAATTCATTTGCCCTTTTATTAATTGATTCAGAGTTTGCTGATTTTTGAGTTCTATATATATTCTAGATATTAATCCTCTGTCCGAACAGTAGCTAGCAAAGATTTTCTCCCATTCTAAGAGATTCTAAGAGTTCTCTCTTTACATTCCAGATTGTTTCCTTTGCTGTGAAGAAGTTTTTTTAATTTGAAATTATCCCGTTTATTAACTCTTGACATTATTTCTTAAGTTTCAGGGGTCCTATTGAGAAAGTTGCTGCCTGAGTCTACATTTTCTTCTAGGAGTTGCCGAGTTCCTGGTCTAATTCCCAGGTCTTTGATCCATTCTGAGTTGATTTTTTGTTCAGGGTGAGAGATAAAGATATGGTATCATTTTTCTACATATGGATAACCAGTTAGTTGTCCAAGCACCATTTGTTTGAAAGGCTGTCTATTCTCCATATATGTTTTGGGAACTTTTGTCAAGGATCAGATGACTCCATGTGTGTGACTTTGTGTCTTCTATTCTGTACCATTGCTCTGTGTAGGTTTTTATTCCAGTACCAGGCAGTTTTTGTTATTACAGCTCTGTAGTATAATTTGAAGTCAGGTATTGTAGCACCTCCAGCATTGCTTTTTTGGTTTAAAATTATTTTGGCTATGCGGGGTCTTTCATTCTTCCAAGTGAATTTTAGGACTGTTTTTCTTTTAGTTCTGTGAAGAATGTCATTGGTATTTTGATGGGAATTTCATTGACTCTGTGTATTGCTTTCTGTAATATGGCCATTTTAACTATTAATTTCTCCTATCCATGAACATGGGAGGTCTTTCCATCCTCTAGTGTCTGCTTCAATTTCTTCAGCATTCTGCAATTTTAACTGTAGAGATCTTTTGGTTAGATTGATTGATTGATTGATTGATATTTTAGGTTATTGTGAGTGAGATTGTTTTCCGGATTTATTTCTCAGCAGATTCATTGTTGGTATGTAGGAAAGCTATTGATTTTTGTATGTTGATTTTGCATTCTGTCAAATGCCTTAGTGATGTGTTGCAGGCACCTGACAACGGCTCACTAGAGTCAACTGAGTGCGTCTCCCCCGTAACTCTGTATTCAGGGATGAGGGTTGATAGCTGGAAATCAACCATGGGAGTATTTACACTATGGAAATGGGCAAACACAACAAACCAGCACCATTTTTCACTGGAGACTTTTTTTTTAATCATTTGCCAGCACTGTTTCTAGATAATAGGACTAAATAATTCATAGAGACCCACTTTATAGCATACAGTACAGATAGAAGAAGCAAAAGAAAAGAAAATTGAAGGACATACAGAAGAAAGATACAGAGAATTTTTCCAGAAGGACACCTGCTGAGAGCTCTTGAAAGTCTTGTTCTGAGAGGATTAAATTGAACCGGTAGTAGGACATACGAAAACCCTAAAGCTAGACTCCCCCCCCATCCCCATCCCCATTTCCTGGAGGAAGTCTGCTCAGATTCCTGCAGTCAACAAAACTATTCCTAATTCAGGTGACCACAGACTTCCCCACACACTTGAAAGACAGCTTGTGGCATTGTTTTCTTAGTAGGATACAAGGTGGCCATACTGAAACCCAAGTCTCAAACGTGGTGTCTCGGTTTCAAGTGTTGCTGTTCCATATGCAAGAGGAGAGCTGTAGAACATTCTGGATACAATTTTTAGACAGTAGGACCTTTCCAGGCTGTTTAGTGAGGAATACACATTTATTTGACAAATAGGTGCTCAGCGCCCATTGAAGGCAATTTTATTGGTTCTTTTTAGTTATAACATTACAATTCATTTGGACATGATTTTAAAGGCATGGAATATAATTTGCTCTAATTCAGTCCCCGGTACTTCCTCTTTTCCTCCCCTCCTCCCTCCTCCTGCTCCCTTCCCTGTATGCTGCTGACCTGTTGTCATTTTTAGTTTCCTGTGGATATACATAATCGTGAGACTCACTGAGGTGTATTCATATATGTACATGGGAAAGTTGGGTTAGATTCATTCCACCGTTCTTCCCTAGTCCAGTCCTTTCTCCCTCCTGCTCATTCCCTTACATCTAGTTCACATTGATGGAATATTCTCTCTTGTCCCTTTTTCTCTCTCCCTTCTCATTCCCCCTTATTTTGGACTAACTTCTGCATATCAGAGAAAATATCACTGAAAGCATTTCTCTGGCTACCATATTCTATGAAGAAAGAGTAAAGAGAGCAACCCAAAGAAGGAATCTGTTTGGGTCCCGATGCCCCACCAAAAGGGCAGAATTAATTTACTGTCCTTTGCATACAAATAGGGAGAAAAATGTTCCATTAGGCTAACATGTTTGTCTCTGAAGGAATGGTTCATAGGGAGGCAATTCACCCACTTCCTGATGGTGGAAACATAATACACACTTGTTAAATGAATAAATGAGTCAATCTTAACTTTCAGATAACCAGGATGATTAATTCTGCCCTAGGCTGGGTGGAATGAATAAACACTTCAAAGATCACCAGGGACCGTATGCTTGGGTTGAGAGTGCTCATTGACAGAGAGAATGTATATGTTAAGCAAACCAGGAAGCTTGCCAGGGAACCAAGTCGAAGCTGGAAAGTGTCCCTGCCAGCTCAGCTGGATGACTGACAGGTTGGCAGAGGTAGCAATGGATTTTATCCGCATAATCAGAGGGATAACAAATCCCAAACTTCCTTGAAAATGGGAAGAAGTCAAAGATAAAATGAAAGCCTTCCCTAGTGACATTAAACGCCGTCACAAAAATGCAAAAGACAGGGTTTCTTTAGAACTGATAATTAAAAAAAAAATGAGTTCGAAGGAAATAGCATTTATTTGGGAAACAAAGAATTGTAATTTGAGTACAGTGAATCAAGGCATCTGAACAGCGTCCCATAAAGCAAGTACAAAAGAGTTTTTTTATAGGGGATTTTCATAGTTATTGTTTTGAAGACCATTCATCAGCTGGGAAGAAATCCGAAATTGCAACCCCATTCTGATTGGTCAGTTAACTAGCACACTCACAAATGAGCGGTGTTGATAGTTGGCGGGCACAGTCTTCACTTGATCATCAAAGTTCATTGCAGTATACTGTTGTTTAACCTTTAAAAGGTGGGACACAATCCCCCTGAAATCTCTGAGATCCCCTATAGAAAGCCTTAGCCTTTATTACTTCGATTTCTTTCACAGAATCCCAAGCATCCAAGATAGAACTCTTCTCCAGTCTATGAATGGCAGACTCCAGGACAGCAAGGGAAAGTTCCGGAGGAAGAAAATGGAATGAACGTGGTCACCCGTCATCATAATGATGTCATTACAGGCAAGGTTGCAGATGTTGGCTACATTTTCTTTTATAGACTCTAACCTCTTCAGAGGAGTGCACTCTTCCTTTTTAAGGAGATACACAAGAAGAAAGAAAGAAAGAGAGAGAGAAAGAAAGAAGAAAGGAAGGAAGGAAGGAAGGAAGGAAGGAAGGAAGGAAGGAAGGAAGGAAGGAAGGAAGGGAAAATCTGCCTGTGCTGTGGGAATTCTCCCCAGGCTCCAGTGGCCTCCCTGTCCCAGAGGTCCTGACACTCAGGTGTCCCCAACTGCCCCTTTTGGGTCTTGCCACATGGAGAAAGTTTTTCTTCCCAGTAGGGTCATAGTGATCCTGATGTTCAACTCCAAACACAGAAACACCTTTGCCCTAGCCAAGCTCTTCTTGACCTCCATATACTAGGAGGGAGCTAAGCAAAACCTTGCATCAAAGGAAAAACGTTTGTAATCCCAAGGAGAAGAACGATGGGTCAAGTTGGAAACTAAGTACTAGAACCAGTGGTACAGAAGCCCACCCTGGGAAAGAGCACTGTGACACTTACAGGCCTACAAAGCCACCCTGCTCCTCCCTGGGGTCAGGCCAGGGTCTGCACTGGGGACCTCCTGCTCTCCTTTCCAAGGTCTCCAGTCTTGGAGCATGCTGTTGACGTAGATGGCCCAAGCACAATGGTTATATTGGAGAGCTCCTAGGGAGGAATAAAACCTATACTGTAAATCGAGTACAGACACGGGCCACACTACAATGTTTAGTCAACTATGAACCATGTATAGAGCAGTGGTACCACAAGATTAACCTGGATCTGAAAAGTTCCTATTACCTAGTACCTTTACTGTGCTTTTTCTATCTCTCGATATGGTTAGATACACAAGTACTACCCTGTTACAAGTGTCTACAGTATTAAGCACATTAACATTCTGCATAGGTTTGTTACCTAGGAGCAAGGCTATCCCATGTAGCTTAGGTGTGTGGAAGGCTAGACCATCTAGGTTTGCAGACATACCCTCTATGATGTTTGCTCTAAAACAAACTTGCCTAATGGTGCAATTCTTGGAACATATCCCTGTCATTAAACAATGCATGACTGTACTCCATCTGCAGTTTCTGGAGTTTGCCGGAGGAGAAGCCCAGCTCCTACAAAAGCTAAGATCTGTGCGGAGCCGGAAGGGCAGCCCACTGGTTGGGCCAGAGGAGAGGGCCAGCAGGGTTAAAGAAGGACATCAGTTCTCTCCAGGGTACCACCTTAGGCCAAATTTCCAGGGCTATCTCTTATTCCAGAAATTAAGAAAAAAGGGACCAACAGAAGGGAAATACTTGGATTAAAATAATAAATGCAAGCTAGGAAGTTCAGAGATGATTCTTGAAAGGTTAGAGGGAAAATAAGTGTCTGAAAGGACTAAGCTTTAAAAAAATAGAATTAAGCTTTAAAAGCCAGAGGTTGGAATAACGAGATAAAATAGATATTTAAAAGGGAAAGTTAGATGTTAATGAGATTAAAGACTTGAAAACACAAAAGTGATCTCAAAATCATTGTGATGATAAGTCTTCCATGTGAGAGTAGAAGAAATTAAGGATAAAGAATGAGAGCAAAAATCCAAAACCATAAAAAATAAAGAGACTATCTGGAAAATGTTTTTCCAGCAAAATAAATGCAAAAAGTTGGAAAATTAAAGAATAGTACTGAGGGGTGAAAATACAAGAGGAGCTGTTCATGTATAAATCAAGATAATAGAACAAGCTACTATTCTAACAAGGTAGCAAGCTAATTGGTGTATGTGGAAAACCAGAAGCATTCCCTTGGTGATTTTTATTGTGATTTCCTCTTTAACCTAAAAATTATTTTCGGAATTGGCTTTACAGTTTACAAACACATGGGTTTATCTCTTGTCATCTAATCATTTTTAATTGTTGATTTCTAATTTAAGTGCAGTGTAGTCACAGGATATGAATTTTATTAATAGTCAATTTTTATAAATGTTCAAAGAGTGCTTGAAAATAATATATAATCTCTGAAACGAGGTGCAGGGTTTTCTCTCTAATTAGACCAACTTTTTAATTGTGCTGTTGAAACCCTTTATAGACTTATGTTTTCACCAGCTTAATCCTTCAGTTTCCTTATAAAATTTCCCAGTAATTCCATTAGTTTTGCTTTATAAATATTAAGGCTATATTAAGAACACACAAATTTAAAGATTGTTATTTCTTGCAGAATTGTTCTTTCCTTATTATGAAAGTTCCTCTTTACCCCCAAGAATGAACTTTGCCCTAATAATTGTCTATTATTCAGTTTGCTACACCAGTTTTGTTTAGTGTTTGTCTGATAGAGTTTTTCCTGTTTAATTTTGGCCTATTCAGCATCATTTCTTCTTAAATATGTCTCTCGTAAATAACAAAAAGCTGAGTTTTATTTTAAGCATCAAATCTGGATGCCTATGTAAAGGCCTTCAGCTGTTTCCACTGTTGCAATTACTGATCCAAAAGGACATATTCCCCCCATCTTTTCTAGGGTTTTGGCTCATCATGTTTTTCCTATTTCTTCCTTTTTCTCTCATTTCCTAGCTTCTCGAATTTTAATGTTTTCTCCACTCCTTAATTCTTTTGCATTGGAAAGATATATTGTACTCTGCTTTTTAACTCTTATTTTTCAATCTTAAAGAATCACAATTAACCATAAATATTTATGAGGAAGTTAAATGTATCACTATCTTTATTCTCTTTTCAAACAAGACAGTTGAAACATATTTCAACTACCCACTGAACATCCTCCTCCTTGTGAATATTGTCCAGGCTTTGAGTTTCATTTCTTTTTTAAACATGTACACAAAAATTACATATTTTCTCATTGGTCACTTTTGGTAAAAGATGCTTAACTAAGGATTTGTGCATTTGTGTAAATCTTTGCTCTTGGATCCTATACTTCCCCTTTTGGTCTACTTGTCCTCTGTTGAAACATGTCTTCATCAATACCCTCTGTGAGAATCTGCAGGTGGTGAACTCACTTGGTTGCTGCTTTAAAATGTATTTACTTTGACTTTATTCAAAACTAATAGTTTAGCAGGGTATACGATTCTAGGTTGTGTATTTGTTCCGTCAGCCCTTTGAGATATTACTCCAGTATCTCCTGATATCTAGAGTTCAAATGTCTAATGCTATTCTTATTTTGTTTTTGTACTCTTACTATTTATTTTTCTAGCACTTTTAATAATATTTTGTCTTTCTTCTCGATAGCCAGTGTTTTATCATGGTGCATCTCAGTGTGGATTCACTTGTATCAATTAAATGTGCACATTTAATTAAAGCAATGGTTTCCTTCAACTCGGAAACATTCTTACTAATAGATCTTCATATATGACTTGCCACCATTAAACCCATCCTGGTCTTCTGGAACTCCTCTAATGTGATTATTGGAGTCCCTGTAACTCTCTCTGTGACTTCACTTTTCCTTCATGTTTTTGTCTCTTTTTCTCTCTGTTGTGCATTCAGGTGATGTTTCCAGTTTACCGACTTCCTTTTCTACTACGTCTGGTCTAAAGTTTATTTCACCTATTGAGGTTTTAAGTTTTATTTATTATCATTTTGATTTCTAGGATTTCTAGTTGGTTCTTTCCTATATTCACCGATTGAAATTTTATTTATACCTTTTTTATTATTTTTTATTGCTCTTTAAAAGAAGAACAATGACATCTTTTCTTGATGTCAATGATGATCCAAAACTTAAAAGACTGAACACGATGGCAGCTACTTTTGATCATGTGTAAACCAGGGCAAAGTTCACCTCTCCTCCAAAGGGCCTTTGAAGGACCTGGGTTGATGGTGGCTCTGCCCTTCTCTGCATGTGCTTCCAGAATTACAGTGGATGTCAGCTTGCTAATGGACAAAGAGTCTGGGAGCATGCATGTGGGAGATGTTTGGGGGCCAAACATGCAAATAGCACACATAATTTTACTCAGTTTTCATTGACTATGATTCAACCATATGATTGCACCTAACTGTAAGGAAGGTTAAAAAGTATCAGGTATTCTATCTCTGTTGTGAATATTGTATATATATATATATATATATATATATATATATATAATTATATATAATTAAATTATCCAATATTTTAGTAACATCCATATTTTGGAAAATTACAATTAAATCAGAATATTTTACAAAATATATGAATATAAAGCAAGTAGCAGTAAGAAGTTATCGACAATAAACACATTCTTTAAATCAATAAAAAGAATGATGTAGCTGTGTCTAAGAAAACAAAGTACAATTGTAATCAGTCAACTAGTTTTCTTATTGTCTTTAGCCTAAAATTAAGCTTTCAATAGTTATTCTGTTGGTAGATTTCCTTAGTGTTCCTTTTCAATATGTTTTAGAATTTTAGAAAGTAGATTCATTTTTAATGGAGATTCCCCCCTCCCCTTCCCCTCTCTTGTCTCTCTTCTCTCCTTTTCCTCCACCTACCCTCTTCTTGCCCAGAAGTTTGGGAATCACCTCTGCCTGCCCCTCTCTCAGATCTTCCAATCTTGAACAAATCTTACATTGCTGTATCAAGACTTCCGTGTTGCAGTGAATAAGGTCCCTCACATTCAGCCATGGACGCAGCAGGTGGCTTGGCCCTGGTCCTGGTTGTGAAGCTGGGTCTTCTTTCTCTAACCTCGTTGAGCATTTGAATAAGCCAGGAGCCCTCAAAATAAGCATCTAGTAGTAACTTTTTCCAGCCTCCATCTCTGCAGGGGAAGCTGTATTACAGCATCCAGTTCATGCCATAAACCTGTCCAGGTCTCTTACCCCATGCAAAAGTGTGTTTAGGGTTCACAGTTTTGCAAGGTACAAAATCCCAACCGCTGTGCCTGCTTCAGGACCTAAACCCAGAAGACCTGTGATGTTAGCACATCCCTCTAAGTTGTTTCTCATTTATACTTATGGTGCACGGAAATGTCTTATTTTCAAATGTGCTTATGTGTTGTTTTTGGAGAAGAGTTTTTGTGAGAATGCTTGGTTTTCAGTACCATCTGGATTTTAGTAAAACCCAAAACTGAAAATCATTGGGAGGGACAAAAAAGGTAAAGAAATGAACTGAATGTGGACAAGCAGTGCAAAGGAATTCAGTGCATCTCCCTGCAGGCCACCCATTGTCATTCAGCATTCCACATCCAACAGAAGTAAGAGGTACAGGTGACACAAATCCAGAGGTTCTTCCTTCAGACACAGGCACCTCATCCTCACCAGTAAGGGCAGATTGTACAGTCTTTACATCAACAGCCCTGGGCTCCCAGACAAAATAAGTGGCAATTTCTAAACTCTGGACAATCAGTGTCCTGTATAAACCAGTGTCTTCATTTGTTGGTGACAGCCAGGTCCTGTCTCTGCCACATGGACCCAACCTTGATTAGTCCTCTCTCTTCATTCCCACCTCCCACTTTCTGTTCTCTCCACTGTTTTCCACCTTGGTCCTGGCCCTTTCCAAGAGTCCCATGAGCTGTGACTTCCTATCTGATCTCCGATATATACCTCTGCCATTTCTTGCCCTGCTAGCAAGGGAAGCATTGCATTGCTAACCTAATTACCTCTCCCCATGTGAAAGCCCTTTGGTAGCCCTAAAGGGCAAAGCCCAGACTCAGCATCCTATGATCTGAAACCCGTTTACCTCACAGGTGTGCCCTCTGCAGCAGCCACAGCTGGTCCCCAGACGGTGCCTCTGCCTGAACACCTTTCTCCACCCTACTATTAATTTATCTGGTAAGAGTTTGCTCCACTTTCAAGACTCAAATCAAAGGTCATGAGCATTATAGAACCTTCTTGACTGGCTCCTGGGGAAGGGAGCTGGCCTACTCTGCCAAGCTTGTATAGACTTCCGTCCTATGCTATTCAACTCATTTGTCCACATCACTAGACTCTGGGCTCCTGGAGGGCTAGGGCTTATTCATCTTTGTATCTCCAGTGCCTAGAACAGTACCTGGCATATGATGACCTCTCAGTTTACATACAAAGGAAACTCGTAAAAGTCCACAACTCAGTGTCAGCCCTGACACAGGAAGTGTCAAGACCTGGGGGTAGACACAGGCTACTTCAGGCTGGGTTATGGAAGCGGACAGATGATGGTTACCAGAAATACTTTTTTATAGCAACTTTAATTTTTCAGATCATGAAGCCCAAGCAAGAAGATACTAAATCAATGTATCCAAAAGAAAAAAAAAGATGAATTCATTTTGTAACATAGAATAAAGTATATTATCTGGGAGGAAGAAATGACTGTACGCATGAAAAAAAAATACCAATTGGGAAAATATTTACAATTCATACCACAAAATCATATTCTGATTTTCTCAATATACAAAGAGCTCTTACAAATAAGTAAGAAAAAGAGCATCCATTCCATTGGAAGACGTCAACAGAAGATATAAATAGGCTTGCACACAAAAAAATGAAAACGATTTTAACCATACTGGAAAGCTGCTCCCCTTGAGTCATGAATAAAGAAACACAAATCACAGCAACCAGGACAGCCACGTTCAGAATGGCAAAAATTCCTAAGTTTCTAATCCACCGGGTTGGGTATTTTCCACTCCAGGTGGCCCAGCACTTCAGTGAGAGTGAGCATTTGTGAGACATTTCCATAGAGAAATTATTTCAATGTCTTTAACATGTTGCACTTGCATGCCCTTTAATAAAAATAATTATATAGAAAAGGGAAGGGGGGCGGTTAGCTGGGGAAGAGCTCGGCTGTGATTTCAGAATATATTTATTCTGCCATGACTTAAGTCCTGGGCTGCATTCCAGAATCCTTGTTTGAATGGCTTGCTGTTCCGAGCGGCTGTTTACATTATTGGCTGTTTTCTCAGCAGTCAGACAACATTTGCTCCTTGGCTAGGGTGCCAAGGAGCTGTGCTTCCCATCACTAGATAGAGGATGCGCGAGATCTACCTGTCACGTGGTTGCCAGGTTAAGAGTTATCGATTTTTTTTTCCAGTTGTAGGAATTTGTTTGTATGGCACTATTCTTGCTTGCTAACTTGACATTATACTTCCTCCTTCCTAAGGGAACCTTAACTTTTTTTTTTTTTTT
>PVKS010027597.1:0-27337 GCA_004027875.1 Aplodontia rufa
GGGGGGGGCACTCCTGGAGATAATTGCAATATCCAGAATATTTACACATTTTATACACATTTTATATTATTTTGTTAAAATCGTGTAAGGTTGTTCAAAAAATAATAAAAAAAAATTAACCTCTTTTGGAGAACATGGTAATGAAAAACTAAAGTACATAAGATTTTCCTGTTCCTTTCTTACCTTAACTGAAATATTCTAAGTTCTACCACTTCTCAAAATCATCTATCTATAAATCTTTGACAACCTATAGATTGAGGAGCAGCTCTGCTGTTGCTTTCTTTGCTACTGTTCTTGGCTGATGAACCATGGAAGAAATAGTCTTGAACAAGGCTAACTCAGATTTGCTTCCAATTCATTCCTTATTTTCTAGTTGAGGCATTGGTTTCAGTAGTAGTTGTAGGATACAGTCTTGAATACATTTTATTAAAGTTTTTTTATACTATTGAGAATCCACATCTTCCCTGATTCATCTTTCCTTTAGACACTAATAAGAAAAAATGTAGCACTGTGTATTTCATGTAAATAAAATCTGACAGACACCATAAGCCAAGACATGAGGGAGCCATCACCATGTTCATTCACCTTACACGACGTCTCCCTGTACCTTCATAACATGATAGGATGCTTGCTTTGTCAAATCTTCAGCAATATTTTCTATGGATCTTCCAAGTCTATTTGTTCATAAAGGAATACCTTGCAGTTTGTTAGTATATTGATTTCTGTAAATTGTATCAGACATTTTTACTAGGAAGAGAAGGTTTTTTTCCCCAATAGCGTGTGTGACTTTTGCTATTAACCAAGGAACCACAAAAGTGGTTCCTAATTATTTAACATTAAATTTAACAAAATATTAGAAATTGCTGGTTTGAGAACAACATGACTCTAAACATGACTAAAAAAATTATGCTGCGTTTTATACACCTGCATAAAAATTGTCACATTTCTTATCATCCTGAGTTAATATAGACAATCATGAAATCCATTAATAAAAATTGTGGCTGCCCATGATTAAAAAGAATGAAGATGGCTGGGTGCAATGGCACACACCTGTAATTCCAGTGGCTTGAGAGGCTGAGGCAGGAGGATTACAAGTTCAAAGCCAGCCTCACCAAATTAGCAAGGCCCTAAGCAATTTAGCAAGACCCTGTCTCAAATAAAAAAGAAAAAATTTAAAAAGGGTCTGGGGATGTAGTTCAGTAATAAAGCACTCCTGGGTTCAATCCCTGGTACAAAAAAATAATGAAGGTTAACCCATATTTCAAATGGTGTTCATGGTAATTTTGAAAATTTCAGACAGATCCTTTTATACATGACTAGGTGATCTTTTTGAAAAAATGATAATGTGGCTGATGAAAAATGTGTAATAGCTAAAACATTTATTTGAAATTTTTTCCCCTGTAGTTTGTTTGTGCTTGAATTACTATTATTTTTCAAACCATTGGGCTATTTAAGATTTTCTTTAATCAATTTGACGTTTTGCAAGAGTAATTTCATTTGAAACCAAATAATCTGTTAGTCCATTAACTGGACCCACAAAAACTACAGATAATAGACTACAGTGGAAGCAAGTGAATGAGAAAGGGCATTGCTGTTATCCCTGCCGAGCTTTGAAAGTAGCTCCTATCTCATCTCAGGACACCTTGCTCATTGCATGTGGCGGAGGGCTCTGACATTTAGATGGAATGAAGGGAACGGTCAAGTGATACAATAAAGCTTGGTTACCTTCTTATTTCTTAGATAAAAGATGAAAGTCCGAGAGCTTTCCCTCAACACCATACAAATTGTCTTTCATTAATATCATTCTAGGGAGCTAATGGCTGAGACAAGAGAAAGAGGGCCATCGCCTCCCATTCCCTTACCCAGCTCTGGCTCTGGCTCTGTCCAGCAGAATTCGTAATAGGATGGGCAATGACATGATTCAGTTAGTGGTTTTCTGTCTCTGTGGACCAGTTCTGATATCAGTTGATCAAGTTGTCTAATCACAAGAGTGTGTATACTCAGTATCTTAATCTTTCAAATGTAAAATTGAATGAATAAACTTGACCATTTGGTGTATTCAAAGTGACTTTGTGGGCAGAGTGTCTTGCTTACCATAATTATCACAAGGCAAAGGCAGAAAAATACTCTGGAGGGATGAAGCTATAGCCTAAAGGTCAGAAGGAAACAATCAGGTCTGGTTTAGGGAACAATTTTCACTAAACTTCTTTTGTATGACATGCAGTGTGGACTCTCACGTCAGTATGATGCTCATGTCAGTGGAAATCAGAAATTATCAGAGCCAAAAAATAATATGTAAATTTATAGTCAAAGCTAACAAATAAACAAAATTGCTAGATCCATCATTTATGTGAACTATCCCTTTCTTGGAAAGTTTCTAATATTTCCTGTAAGTAGTCATAATTCAAAATGTCAAGTCATGTGGTGTTGGCAAAGATTCACATTCAATCTGTTTCATTTTTTTCTTTCCATTTGTCTTTTGTTTGGATTCTCTTTTGATGCCACTTACTGGTTCATAAAGTTTATGGTCTTCTTCTTTTCCTCACAATTGCTTTGTTCTCCACACTTTTTGTTTCTCTGGAGGGAGAAGACAGTTTGGGAAGGAACATGGGTGGAACAGGATTGAACCTTGGCGAGTTTTAGGTTTATCCTGTCACATTGAATGTATCACGTGTGTTCCTCAGCTTCCTCACTGTGGGAGACAATTCTATTCCTTTGGGTATAGATTTGCCTGCATGTGACCATGCCCCCAAAGACTTAAAAATTAGAAATATATTTCCTATTCATAAAAAAATCTGGACTGGCATTATGATTTTGTTCCAGAAAATCATTAAGTTTTCATAAGATATCAGAGATTCAAGCTCTTTTTATCTTGTTTTTCAGCATCGTTAGAGTGTTGTCCCCATTTACATGGTCCAAATAACTCACTACTATTTTTGAATTCCAAGGGCAGGAAGAGAGAACACAACCTGAGATTGTGCCCATTACTTCCACTCACATCTGTAGGTTGAACTTAATATCCAGTCACAGGTAGTTATAAGAGGCCTGGGAACTGAAGACTTTACATTGGATGGCTGTGCGCCTGGCAAAAAAAAATCTGTGGTTTTATTATCCTGGAAGATAATAGTTACTACCGTTTAACTAGCGTTATCTAACACAGGTAGGCCTACCTTTCACCTTAGCTGGTAGGCATGTTACCTAATGCCCACAACACATTTAGGGGCCCAGAAAAAGGTCTTAATTTTAGTTTCTTTTAAAATCAGAGGAAAAAAGATGACTGTGATAATAATATATATGCAATAATGAATTCAGCCTGGTTTATACTTGCTTTTATTCCAAAGAAGTTATAAATGTAATTCCTACTATTTTCTTATGAAGGAAAAGGACAGAGAGGAAGAGTGCCCAAGGCCCCCACAAATTGTGTTGTGGCCCAGGTCATTACTACAATAATGAAAATTTCCATAAGGTACTGTAAAGATAGAGGTATTATAAGTAAAAATAGATATTATGATTCCTCTTCCTTCAATACCATTTTGTCTTTAATCCTTATCACTTTTATATTCGTTTATCTTTAACATACTATTTTTCTGAATTTAATACAAACATGTTATTTTCCAGTGAAACTTCTTATTCCATATATAGTCACATCTATGTTGATATTAGAGGGACAGCTTGTATAGGTTGAGGACAATGAAAAAAGGGGCACATTTGTCTCCATTTTTCTTATTTGTTAGAGACATTGCTTTGGGTTAAGGTATTGACTGTGAGAGGTCCTAGTTGAAAATTTAGCATCCAAATTGAAAAAATTTCCAAATGTCAGATCTTCATCTACATGGATAAAAAAATTTCTCCCTGCAACTTGGGATTTTATTTACTATTTTCATATTTATTTAGTTTAAAATGAATAACTTATGTTAAAACCCAGAAAAATATAATTCTCAATTTTAAATGTATGTATCAATTGACAATTTCTTGACTGAGAATAGGTCCTGGAAATAAGAGATCACGGATGAATGGAGGTTTTCCTGGGAGGGAATTGGGAAGACATTAAATTTGCAAGGAATATATGTGCTATCTTTATTATTTTTTCAAAAAAGTATTAACAGTTTATTTGTCCTACTATCACTGAGGTAGTTATGCTAAATAAAAATTTCTCTAATATCAATATTTAAAGCTTTAAAATAAATATATGCATTTCATTTGTACTAGTAGCATTGACAAAGACAACCTGTTTTTGTTCATGCTTTCTTTAATGATTGTGATTAAGGAGCTATGGCTGTAGATTAGTGGTAGTGTAGATTAGTGAAAAAGTCCAAGGCTCTGGGTTTAATCCTAAGCAATTAAAAAAATAAATCAAATATTGTGATTAAATTTCTATTCATTTTCAATGCCCACAAAGCCTTGCCTTGAAGCTGGTGTGCATTCTGTATACACTGATGGATAAACAGAGTACCTCTTTCTGAGAGAAAAATTTTACTGCATGTTATATTTGCTTTAGGACAAAAAATATTATGGAGTAGAATGAAAGATCTGCTTAAATTTTTTTATTAGTGTATTATATTTGTACGTAATGATGGAATTTGTTGTCACATATTCATAGATGCATAAATTTAAAGGAAAAAAAAAGAATTTAAAGAAATTCCAACCATGTGGATGACATCTCTTGTGCCTGCCCATAAGATTCTTACTTTTCTTTTCTTTCAAGTTATTTCAATAGGATAGTGTGCAAAGCACCATTTCAATATTTCAGGTTGTACCTGATCAACTTCCAGAGCATGGATATTGTGCATGCATGTTATGTATACCTGGACAGGCCATTTGAAGCAAGACATCATGGCACATTTAGTCATGACACTGTAAGGTCCATGGCTTATTGAAGAGGAGACTGTCTCATGATTATATCTAGAGATGACCTACCTAAGCCAGGATGCCAACAAAGCTGGATTTGGTGTCCTTTAATGGCTTGGGTTATCTTAAGATGTTCCTGTGTCCCTTAGAAAAGCAAATGTCAAAATATCTGAATACTACCTTATTTAAAGAAATTTTTTTTGAGGTCAGAGTTTTTTACATTCATTAGGAATTCATGGTTTCAGTTGCAAATTCACTTCCTTGCCCACCCCTGATCTTATTGGCCACCAAGTAGTATGCAGGATATTTACTGGCTCTAACCAATACTTTCCAAAGAGGCAAGGTCAGATGTTTATTGTAGATTGACTATTTGGAATCATCTGCCTGAATTTTGTTATTTGAAAATATGTTTGACATTTCAGTCTCCCTTCTCTCTGCCTTGGCTCTGAATACAGAGCTAGTGAGTAATCTGTGCCCATATGTTGGCACTAAAAGCATGCGTATTTGCACATGTCATGTCACATGGCCTTACTCAGTAGTTTATTTCTTTGATTCCTTAGATAGACACTTCTGACCTGAGTTAGGATTCTTCTAAATGGACTAATCCAGTCATCCCCAGGAAGTAAGCTTTCTCTTATGTGGAAGGTTAGGTTTAGAAAATGTTTGCATTTGTCCATTAGTATTTGACATGATATAGGATACAGTGTAATAATAGGAAGGCAAGATAAACAAACTTATATGTTTCACTGCATTATTAGGTTTAGTGTTAATGTCCCTGAGTGATGTGATATCTACATTTTCACTATATGAAGTATCTTCTTAGATTATGTGACTATTGTTCAGGAATCTACTTGTATTGCACCCCCTCTGAGGTAAGAAATTATCTTGCCATAAATTACTGATGCAAATTCTTCCTAATCATTTCTTTCTTTCTTTTTTTTAAGAAAGAGGGACAGTAAGAAAGAGAGAGAGAAAGAGAGAGAGAGACAGACAGACAGAAAGACTCAGTTTTATTTAGTTTTTCATGTGGGCTTTGTTGCTATGGCACTTCATTGTGTACATGGTGCTGGGGTTTGAATCTGTATCCTGACGTATGCCAGGCAAGTGCCATAACCACTGAGACAACACTACAGCCCCCTAATCATTTCTTAAATTGTAAAAATAGAGTGATAAAAATGAATGTTTGTGTACAAATTACTATCTGGGGCTTTATTTATATTCTAGTAGGGCAGAATATTTCTCTCTGTTAATTTGGGATTTCCACTCTTTAATATTTCCCTAGGGAATGTGTATAGAATTTTGGAGAGGATAAGGTCTTAGTTTGTTTTGTGTTGCTATAGTAAAACACTAAGACTATATAATTTATAAAGAACTGATGTTTATTTTGGTTCGTGATTCTAACCATCTTGCTGACCTCTCAGGAGAGCCTTCTGGCTGCATCATACCATGATAGATGGTATCACCTGGCAGGAGCACTAGAAGGAACAAGAGGCCAGTCAGTGAGAAAGTAAGCAAGGGTGCAAGCCAAAGAAACCAAAATCACTTTCAACAATCTGCTATTGTGGTAACCAGTCCAGTGCTGTCCAGTCTTGAGAGAATTAACCCAGACTCTGGAGCAAAACATTAATCCATTTATAAAGGCAATCGCTCATGATCTCAAATACCTCTCTGTAAGGACCCACTCAATACTGCTCCATTGTGAAATTAAGCTTAAACATGAGTTTTATGGAGGACAAATCACATTCACATTAAAGTCATAACAGGTATGTATCACGCAGTCACTTGGGGAGGTGATCATGTGGTCTCTATACCATACTTCCATGGAGGTATCAGGTGAGACATCCACTTTCCTAATTGGCTCTGGATTATCACTTCATGTGATCTACTGCTGAGATGTCTTCAGCTCCCGGGGCTTAAGTCTGTCAGCTTTAAGAGCTTGTTCCTGCTTCTGTCTCTCCTAGAAGCAGGGCATCGTTTTTGCTTCTGTCTGCCACACTGAGACATTGATATCTCTGTGAGGCTTTCAATGGTCTCTTAAACCTGGAGATGTCACAGAACCTTCCTCTTTATAGGAATCTATTCTCTGAAGGAGAAAGAGGTGGGAGAGGGAGGGGAAGAAAGGAAGAGAGAGACACAGACAGACAGACAGATTATTGATCTATGTATTTATGAAGACTTCCCAGAGCAGGCATAGGTAGTTTTTGCTTCCTGGAAACTGGTACCTTCTGTTTTGATGTTTCATAAAAATAGCTCAGTCTTCCTTGAACTCTTCTCTGAGAAGTAGGGTGCAGAAGCTTTTATCTGAGTTCCAAGGTTTTTGCCCTCAGTGATGCTCCGTTCTATGTTTCCCCATCCCCCTGCTGGAAAACCTTGTTCTATTCAGGACAGAAGTCAGATTATCTTCACTTTAAGAAACCTCTTGAATATAAGGAAAATGTGCCCTAAATCAACTGTCCAAGTGATGGTTTCTAGCTATCTTATCCTCTTTCTTCCTCACACTACTCCTTTCATTTCTTTCTTTCTTTTTTTAATACCCCCATTAGTGTATGTGAGAAAGAAAAAATACTCCTCAAATTTCAAGTCACTAGCAGTTTTTGTTGCTGTTGTTTTAAGCTTAATATAGTTGAAAACAAATTGCTGATAGGGTTTGGTGCATTCTATAATTTTCTCTAACCTAAATCATCTGTGCTTTTCCTGAGAGTTGTTTATAGAACCACAGGTACATAATGCCCCCTCCACCAAAAAGGACAACTCTAATATGCTCATAGCTGACACTGTTCAATTTTGGTACTCTATCTGCCTAAGTCTGGTGACTGAATTGTTTTTCAACTTCGTTCTTTACACAGTACCATCAATAAATAAAAGCTGACATTTAATATTAAACTTATCTGATATTCTTGCCTAGTTATTAAAAAAGTGTTAATTCTGATGGACTGCCTAGTTTCAAGTCCTACCTCCTCCATTTATGAACAGGGCAAATAACTTGGGCAAGGAAGGCATTTATCTTCTTCAAGCCTCTATTCTTTATGTATAAATCAGATAATAATAAAATCTCTCCAAAAAGCTAATTTAATTTGCAAAAATTAAATATTCTTTGTATGAAGTTTAGAATGCCTTGGAACTCAACCTGTTGAGTTCTTTTATTTATTATTAATACTATTATTCATATGAAATTTTTTAAAATTTAAATATCCAGAGAAAAGTTGATGTGTGATTCTAAATTGGTGGAAAGCCCATTTGTCTACATTTTCTCAAATTTAAGAGAGGCTTTGTAGTTTCATTGGAAGAATATGTGAGTGATCATTTTAGGAGCTCCTGAATTTGGGGGCAAATTGGTAGGACCCATGAATGAATAGAGGTGGAAGAAGAGGTATTACTGCCTACAGTTTACCATTATATTATATTATGGGTCAGATAATTGTACTGTGTGTATAAAGAACTATTTACAGAATCCATGGTAGTGTGAGAACCTTAGCTAATTTGAAATTCTTTTCTTCATTCTGGCAGAATTACATAGACTCTATGTCCAGCATTAGAAGTTATTATAGTTGAAATGCTCAGACTAGAAGATCAACAGTTATAAGCTTTCCTTCCATGGGAAACCAGGCTTAAAAGGGGTAATTTAAAGCCAAAACAAAGGACAGACTGGCAGAGATACACACATCCAGTTAGGGACAGATGGATTGAATCTGCACTTGCATTGGTAGCCAATTAAATAAGTGAAAACTTCTGCTTTGAAGGGTTTAGCTTCAAAAACTTGATAGAACAGAAGTTTGATTATAGTAACTGAAACTAGAAATAGAATTTAAGTGCTGTATTATAATTGGAAACTGGAAACTCAAATGGCTCTTTGTTTCTTTAAAACGTTTTAGTTTCCAATTTTTTGGGTGAGAGTGTTGGTGAAGTTTGAATATATTATATTATTAGAAAATAATTATGTAAAATTATGGTAAGAAGGAGTCCCACAGGTCAAGGTGAGCAAATAATTCATCAATTATTGATTGATTTGTGAAAAATAATTGGTAAATAATATGTAGTAGAAAAATTACTTTAAAATTACTTCTGATTCTAATTCTATATCCTTTCAACTCTTACTAGTTTATTAATTAAAATATTAGAATCTGTCATTTCCACACATTCAATGAAAAATTAATATGTATGATTGACAATGATGAGTTAACCAGAGACTGTAGCCCAGTACCTCCAAGGGGATGAGTGAAAATCATCCACAGAGGGTACACAGAAGAAGATGGAAAAGGATAAAACATCACATTTAAAGAAGAAACTAGAAGGAACTAAGTCAGAATTTATGGAATAAGTAAATATCAGAGAAGTAACAGAAAGCAGGACTGGGGAACAGGACTTTGAGGTTGGGGGAGTGAGGCTCCTGATTTAAAGTGACAGGTTGATTATATATGTATCTATTCTCCTTTTAGAAGTCCAATTAAAGTAAAATTTAAAAATACCTAGAGTATTGAATAATAGCAGTTCTCAAATCAGCAGAGGCCCACAAAAATCATAAACCTTGATAATTTTCTGGACTATGGAAAATGTACATTAAGGAATAAAGGAGGGGGGAACAGACTGGAACAGGCACACAGGAGGCTGCAATGAAGGCACAGGATGTGCTGCCTGATGTTGGTGCCTTCAAAATAACTCCAAGTTGCAGATAAAAAGCCCAGAGGCAAGAGGGGGTACTGGTCAGATTTTGGTCTGTGGGTGTCATCCAAAAAAACTGTGTAAGTTCCTACCTCTTCTTCTGGCATTGCTCATCAAAGAATTTGTTTTGGGATTTTCTGAGTAAATCCCAGGGTGGGACTGACTTTGTTCCTGAGTTCCGCTCACATAGTTTAAAAATAAGTTGTCTGAGTGCTCAGAATTCACATTGTAGAGGCCTGGCACAGACAGGACTGTTGCTGACAGAGGGAATCCAGACCAACTAAGGGTGTCAAGTCAACTAGCCCACTGTTTATGATTATATTTATTTTAACTTCTATTATTTTGTTTTTTGTGGTGCTGAGGATTGAACCCATGGCCTTGCCCATGTTAGGAAAGTGCTGTGTCATTGAGCTACATCCCCAATCCTGAGGACAAATATATTAGAGGGAAATATATTAGAGGGAAATCTCTCTGTCTCTCCCTGTGTCTCTCTGTTTCTCTCTCTCTTTCTCACGCGCGCACACACACACACACACACACACACACATACATACACATACAGCATCAATATAAACCTTGAAAGAAACAGATAATTCAAGACACAGAACATCATTTCATACAGATCTTCAGTGACATTTGTTGAGAGATTTGAGAAAATATGGCCTATGTTTAAAAGATCAGATAGTTATGAAAAATGAAACAATGAAGACATTAGAAATTTAAAAGTGCATTATCTTACAAAAGAAAAATTATAAAAAGAAGTGCTAGAAGAAAAGCCTAAGATAAACACTTAGAAATTAAAGGTTGAGAAAAAAATAGAAACTTGGGGAAGTTTAAAATCTTAGAGGATCTGTTTAGGGGAGCTAGAACTTTTTGGAAGGAGTTTCAGAAAGAAGGGAGAAAAAATAATTATTAGAGAAGTAATAGAAGAGAACATGGTTTTGACATCTATTTGTGTATCTTCAGTTTGAAAGGGAGTATATGTGTGGAAAATAGAAAGTCAGCATACAGCCTTAATTGGATCCAATTGGATCCATTTTAATTATGTTCCATCCCTTTGCCTGACCCAAGTTTGATATAAGCTAATCCTATAGATTGTAACCCTGAGCTCCTCCAATCAGGCTGAAGGGCAGTGCTGTGTTAGGGAGATAAATAGGCAGACTGCCCAGCCTGGAACACTGCTAGCACTCCCTTCTGGCAAGAGTGAAGTTTGCCTCGCTCACTCACTTTCCACTTTCAAGCACATGTTTGATTTCTTGTGCAGCACCTCAGTATTTCTAACAAGAATGAAGAGCATAGAAGGAAAAGCAAATTCAGCACATTGACAGAGACAGGAAAGGTGAAGAGAAGGTCCAGCAAGCCTCCACTTCCTGTCTCCAACAAATGGAAATCTAACTTCCTATCAGAGACCTGAAGACTGAAGTGCAATAATTATGTGATTTGGAACTTAGATTTAAGTGTTTAGCAAACTTGGGTTCAGATAAAATAGGGGCAGTTTTAGATAGGCAAGACAGAAAATTTTACTACTCTTGCATCATCATCAGAAATACTTGTGTAAGTAGTTTATCAAGGGGGCTGGAGTGGTGGCTCAGGGGTTCTGGGGCTTGCCTGGCATGTGTGAGGATGCAGGTTCGAACCTCAGCACCCCATAACAATGAAGTGTCAGAGCAATGATGGCCACATGAAAAGCTAAGTTAAAAAAATTAATTCTATCTTTCTCTCTTTCTGTCCCTCTCTCTCTTAAAAAAAATAGTAGTTTATCAAGGGGAAAAAAGGCTCAAAAAAAGGGAAAATGAAATTAAATTGATGAAACAGTAATTAATCATTGTTTATTTTGCTTATCTAGCATTATATTTCTGTAAGAAAAAACAAACTGAAATATTAGAATAAAAAGTCAGCAATTTATTGTCAAATGGTTCAGTAAAAAAAAACAAACCTCCTTATGTTGGATCTCCAGCTTTTCTGTAACTTTTTTTTTAATTGATGGATTATAATTATGCATAGCATTGGGACACAGTGTTAGATATACATACATGCACACAATAGAACAATATAATTTGGGCAATTTAATTTCCTAGTACCTTTTCATTCTCTCCTCTCCTCTCTTCTGTAACTTCTTGATTATTTTGAAATAAAGATAGTTTTAAAAAATAAAACAGAGATGGCTAGAGCGGCAGCTCAGCGTTCACAGCGCTTGCCTGGCATGCACAAGGACACAGGTTTGAACCCCAGCACAGGTATACAACGAAGAGTCAGAGCAATGAAAGCCACATGAAAAATGAATTGATTCTTTCTCTCTCTCTCACTGCCCCTCTCTTTTTGAAAAAATAAAACCGAAGAATCCATAAGAGGTAAAATAAGGTCACATTTCCAGTGAAGTGAACTACACCCTTCTACAGCATACCCTATCTAAAATTCCATCCCCATACTCTGTTCCCCAATCTCTACCCCATCTTCCTAGCATTATATCTGTGGCTTGGGAGCCCAAGACAGAAGGATCATAAGCCAGCCTCAGCAAGGCCCTAAGCAACTTAGTGAGACCCTGTCTCAAAAGAAAAAATAAAAAGAGGGTTGGGGATGCAGCTCAGTGATTAAGAACCCTTAGGTTCAATCCCTGATACCAAAAAAAATTTATTAGTATATCTAATTGATCATATGTTTCTTTTCTTTTGTCTCTGCCTTACCAACTAGTATAATAAACCTTTTATGAAGAGCTCTATTTACTACTATGTCCCCTGAGCATGCATTGCTGCCAAGAACATACTGAGTTCTTGATAAATATTTGTTGAATGAACCAATAGCCTAATTATTAAAAGAACTAATAATAAGTAAATGTCTTTCTTCACAAAATGTTATCACTAAAATTGTAACTACTCATATTACCTATTATTTGAGATTACCAATTTTTATTTTTTAGAGAAAGAGGGACAGTGAGAGGGAGAAATAGGAAATCAGTTTTATTTAGTTTTTCATGTGACATTCATCACTCCCACGCTTTGTTGTATACGGGATGCTGGGGTTCAAACCCACATCCTTGCACATGCCAAGCAAGCACTGCAACCACTAATTGACCAGTCCAGCCCCAATTACCAATTTTTATTACTACCTATACATAGAAAGAAATCTACTCAAACATCATGTGTAAGATTATTGTCCTCTGGGATTCTCTTGCAGATGAGATGTTTTCAGCTTGGCAATTTGTCCAACAGAGAAAACTTTTAAACGCTAGTTTGCAGTCTTCAGAGTACTGAGGAAGTAGTTTAATACATTTCTTGAGGATGAGATATAAGTAAATTTTATTCTAAGATGACAGTTATACAGTTGGTCTAGAATACAAATTAGGACAGGGAAAAATAGGGCTCCAACAATAATTATATATAGAATAAAAATGATTTCCTACAATAAAGCATATGATTAAGAAGGTAAGTGACCTCAGTGATAAACTGAAGGCACAGCATGATGAAGATAAATGCCCAATTAAACCATCATTCTGTCCCCCCTTCCTTGTTTGTTAGTATGTTCTTTAGGAGTACAAAGTTAATGATGGCAGTGATCTCTGCTCATGCCTTGATTCTTTGGAGACCTATCTGTAAATAATAACATTTTAAGAATTTTGTTTTTGATTAACCTGCAGACAAAGTCATTCCTTTTAGTTTTAAAGATAAAAGCTGGGCATGGTGATGCACACCTGTAATCCCAGTGATCTGGGTGGCTGAGGCAGGAGGAGAATTGTCGATCCCCCCTGGGTTCTGGAGCGGGGAACGGCCTCGGGGGACCTTAGCCGTTCCCCGGGGGGCCAGCAGGACATTGGGAACCGGGCGCCGGCAGGACAGGTCTGGGGACGGGGAAGAAGAGGAGTCGCTCCACGCAGCGTTCCTGTGCGAGAAGCGGGCAGAACGACCTTGCTAGCCGCCCTCCGAGGGGCCGAGTTAGGGTGGGGATGGGGCGAGGAGTCACTCCACGCAGCATTCCTGTGCGAGGAGTGGGCAGAACGGCTTAGTGTGCCGTCCTCCGAGGGGCCGAGTTAGGGAGGGTTGGGGAGCCAGGAACAAGGGGGCGAATGCCGGCGGCTGGAACACGGGACTTGCACCTTCTACCGCTGCTGATTTCTCTGAGGTCTCTGCTGCTGCTGCTGCTGCTGCTGCTATGGCTTCTTCTGACTGCTGCTTTTTCTCTGACTGCTTCTGTGGTCTCTTCCTTCAGGACACGGCTGCTTGCTTTCTTGCTCTTCTCTGGCTACTGCTTCTCCTTTGGCTGCTTGCTTCTTGAGCTGCTCGCTTCTTTTGGCTGCTTCTTTTGGCTGCTTCCTTTACCTGCCTAGCTGCTACTCTATTTATCCATTACAACAGCCAATAGGGTACAATGCAAACACCTTTCTCCAATTGTAACAAATGAGTGGCCGAATAGCTTAGTCATGTGGTCAGGCAATTTGCTAATTACAAGCCAGCTGAACCCCTTAGAGTTGTTTACCACCAATTCTTCTACAAGCCAGCTGAACCTCATGTCCCCAACAGAGAATTTCAAGTTAGAAACCAGCCTTGGTGACATGAGGAGAGATGCTGTCTCAAAGTCAAACATAGAAGGGATGAGAAGTAGCTCAGTAGTAAAGTATCCTAGCTTCAACCTCCAGTCCAACAACAACAACAACAAAAAGGTATAAATTGGACATAATAAAGTGTGATAAAATGCCTAATGCCTAAAATGGATGAGTCAAGAAATAGAAAATTAATTATGTTTTATTTGAAGAAACGTATTAGCAATTTAAAAGTTTAATAACTAAAACTGTGAGCTTAGCATTTGGAGATGTGAAATGTGAGAAAATAAGTGGACAAGCAATATGAGACTGGGTGTGGTGGTGCACACCTGTGATCCCAGCTGCTCAGGAGGCCAAGGCAGGATGTTCACAAGTTCAATTCCAGTCTGGAAATCGTAGCAAGACTCTGTCTCAAAATAAACTAAAAAGGACTGAGGGTGTAGCTGAGTGAGAGCACTTGCCTAGCATGTGTGAAGCCCTAGGTTCAATTCCTGAAACTAAAGGAAAAAAAGCAAAGGCAGTATAAGAAGTAGAACTCCTCATTCTTCACAACACAGGTAGATTTGGATCTAGTTTAAATTGATGGATAAATAGTAAATGAACATAAATATTATGGCTATAACCACTGAAAGAAATGTAAAATTTATAAGAAATTATCAAATGTAAGGATTAAGAATGAAGGATAGTTTAGCTTTCATCTCCAATTCTTTCAATTTGTATTTGAAATCTTATATACCAGATGCACACAGGAAAAAATTCTGGTACGTTGAATGTCAGTTGTGAGCCTTGGTTCCCTCACATGCAAGACGGGGATGGTATGGAGAGGACTTGGTTATATGCTATATTAAATAGTTTCATTTTTTTTTGCAATAAGTATACATTATTCTGTTATCAAATAAAAATTACATATGTAAATTATTTGTATATGCTATTTCATGATAGGATGAACGGGCAACAACATTAAATGCTTCAATGAGGTTAAAGCAGATGAGAACTAAAAATTCATTTGATTGCCAGTTGGGAGGGGCCCAATGAATGCAATTCAAGGACAATGTGAGTCAGAAGTAAAATTGGAGAGGAACCCCTTCTGAGAAGGAGTAAGAGGAAATAAGAACAGCAGGTACACACTATTTTCAAAAAGTTATGATAAAACAGGAAGGGAGAGTGTGAAAACTGGACAACGAACATGGCTAATTTAATGATCACTTAGATTATAAAGCAGTGATTATCTAATAGCTTAAGCCTATAAATGAAAGGATCATATAAAGAGCACCAAAGATTTTCCAAGGAAAAAAATCTGTATCTTTGTTCTTATTCTTTCTGTTTGGATGAGGCCAGTGTCCAATACATTTTCCTGTAGGTTTATTTTACAATTTTATTTTAAATGACCTTAATAACAGAATTGCTCTTTGTGAAATCAGTTTGCCTCATCATTTCAGGTTGGCTTACTGAACTGGATGCCTGTTTTTTCTTGTTTTGTTTTTTAAGTTTTGACAAATAAAATGGTATATATTTGGTGAATTAAATGATATTTTGATATATATGAATGCATTGTAGTAGAACTAAATAAACTAGCGTATCTAGTACCTCACATTCATATTTTTTGGTGATGAGAACATTTAATATCTTCACTCCTAATAATTTTTTATTAGATGGATATAGAGATACAATTGAGGGAAAACATTATCAAACATTCAAGAACCATTGTATATATACTTAGTTGTCCAGGGCTAATGCCATATCATGGATGCCCAGCTTGGGTTCCCCCTGTTGATCACTCCTAATATTTAAGAGTATGGAATGCATTGTTATTAACTACTATCACCATGTGGTACAACAGACCTGAGTTTATTTCTTCTAACTGGAATTTTCTATCCTTTGGCAGCATGCCTCCATTGTCTTCTCCACCCCAACCCCCTGGTAACCAGACCATAATCTGCTCTTACGATTTTTATTTTTCTGGACTCATCTCTAAAAAAAGATAATGCAGTCAGATATTACTTTGTGAAGTCAGATTGGGTTCAAGAAAAAAAATCTACTCAATTCTTCCTTTCCCCTCTATTGTCTTTTCATTCTTTATCTTCTGCGCCCATCTTCAGCTTATTCATGCCAGCATCATAATGTACTTAGACTTTGACCAATGCCTCTACAACTCAACTTGCAGAAAAGCCTCATCTCCAGAAGGATTCTGAGAAATTCATCCAACCTAAACTAAAGCTTGCACTATGTCTGATTTCATAGGCTTTCGATGAATATTAAGTGCATTAATGAGATGTAAATGACTAGTGGTGTTTCTTTTGGCAATTAATTGCTAACAATTAATTAATTGTTAATTAATAACAAATTACCACGACATTGAGAAGAGTAAAAACCTTTTAAAAGTGTTCATAGATTCTGATGATCAAGAGCTCATTAAGACAGAGAATCGATAGTTCTGCTGTTTCACAGGTTTTGGGCTTTAGCTGGAATAACTCAAAATGCTGGGGGTGACTCCAGTGACAGGGTAGGGACAGTAGAGACTTGGAGCAGAAGGTTCAAAATGGCATCTTTGCTCACATGTCTGGTGTCTGACCTTGGTTGTATGCCTTTTGACTCACTAGGCATAATATACAGTGTATTTTTTAAAGTATAATGTTTATAATGTGACAAGTGAGTTCCTCAGAAGATGTGAACTATGAGATATTACCTTACAAAAATGAATTTTTTTCAGCAAAGGCAAGCTAGGGGTGATAGAATGTCAGATTTCCAACATAAAAGTTATATTTCCTATATTAGTTTCAGAAGTAAAATATTTTCTATCTGTATGTACTTATGGTGATACACAAAATTCTTAAAAAATTATAATGTGCTCACAAAAGAATAAACTACTAAACATGTGAAGAATACAGAAGACTAACCCAAATATGAGTTTCCAGTCCATAGTTAAAATAGCCTATTTTTATGTTAAACAAAACATTACTTTGAAATAAAAATGGTTTTAAAAATCAGAAAATGACATATGCTGCAGAATTTGTCCCAAGCCAACAATAAATAAAAACATGCAATTACTACCAATAGCAGCAAATCTTTCACAAAAGCAGTGCAATTCCAAATTCCAATGCCAAATAGTGGTCTCAGAACTTTTTTTTTTTTTTTTTTTTTTCTCTGAAGGCTGTGTGAAGTCATCTTGGTAAATGGCAATCAGTAGATCTGGGGATCTACCGTAGAAAAATCATGGTACAGAGACCAGTGGTCCTATTGTAGGGTCCCTCTTCGGATGGACTTTGCCTATCCCCTCATAAGGAGACTACCGTTGTGTGGACTGTCCTGTGTCTGGAAATGATCCAGGAACTTCCTTTTGAATCATGCCGGTAGGTTTCTTCGCTGCAGTCCTGAGGTTTTTTAAATTTTATGTATGTCATGCCACACCTGCATGGATTCTTCACCTCTTTGCTTTATACAAGTTGACAAACTCACTACTACTGTGGATTTTTCAAGTTAAATACTCTTATTACAATTTGTATTGTGGGTTTGATTACAATAATTGGTCCCATTTGCCACTGATACAAAAGTACCATCCAGGCCTCTTCTGGGTAGGGATCTCATCCTTGCTACTGACACCAGGAAGCCAGCTCCCTCGTGGTACCCTTTACCTCATATTTAATTTAGAGAGGATGTCTCTTGCAGAGCTCTTCAAGGGGCTGGTGTCCTTTACCCACTGGGTAAAGGAATACTTGCTTAAGGGAATGACTTTTGGGACCTCTCATATGAGTATGGTTAAGTGCTGGTGGTAACAGAAAAATGCTGAGATGCTAAGACAAAATGTTTATTTTTAATGAGAGATAATAAAAATTTCAAGAAAGTTATACTAATCGATTTTCTTCCCCCTTCCACTCCAGACTTAAAAGATTAATATGAATTTAACAATTATTTATTGGACACTTTGTGCCAAGCAGTGGCCCATATGCTGCAGATAACAAATAGAATGAGATGTGAATCCTAACTTTGTTAGTATCACAAGGGGTTCATGTTTTGTGTGGAATCTGTTATCTGCATGTCAGGTTGGTCCCAAGAGAGTTAACGACTTCCGAGGATCACTTTTCTCTTTTCCCATAAAACTTAAAGATGAGGGAGTTTTATTTATCACCCCTTTCTTTTATTTCTCCTTGTCTTTATTATTATGCTTATTTTTATTATATTATTGAAGTAATAAGAATCATTGTTTAGATTTGCAAGTTGACACTGTTAATGCTATTAGCTTATTATTCTCCTTGAACTACCAAAACCAATGAACCTGATGTAATCTGTGGATCCAGGAAATTGTGAAATCTTCTTTTTATAATTTCATGAATTTGAAATCCAGAAAATATTTATATATATAAAAAAACCTTTCCAAATATCTTTTGCATTTGCCTGCTAGTGCCATAGCAAAGTCACCTGGCAGGGTGGCCTCAGTTTGGGGCCATGATCATATGATCACAATCAATTATTTTTTAAAATGGAAATGTTTTTGAGGATTAGTTATCAGAATTATAATAAGTAGTAGATATTAAATAGTGGTTTATTTTTTTCTCTGTGTGTATCATTTTAATCCTTTTTGTAGATATTTGTCACTTTTTAGATAGCCATTAATATATCTGACTTTATTTTTGTTTAAAATTCTTTGTCTAATAAACTGACTTTACATAATGGAAAATAATCAAAGGTAATAAAGATAGATGATTTTACTCATCATCATCATCCTCTCTACATTTTTCCTGAGAATCACTGAAAGCAAATGTCGTTGGTCTTTTTATCACTTTAAATATTAACTAGTCATGTGCCTCAGTTTGTATCTTTGTGTTTGTCCTCCTCAGAGCCCATCTGGCAGGAACCATTGTTATAACGCATTGTCAAATCATTTATAGAAAAACTCTAACCTATAATGATTGGTTTTGATACTTGTTTTTTTTAAAGAGACAGGGACAGTGAGAGAGAGAGAAAGAGAGAATCAATTTTTATTTAGTTTTTCTTCTAATTTTTATTGCTCCAACACTTTGTTGTGTATGTGGTGCTGGGGTTCAAACCCGCATCCTTCCTTATGCATGCCAGGCAAGTGCTGTAACCATGAGCCATGGCTCCAGCCCTGATTGGTTTTGATATTAATAAGTAAATTCTAACTTTGAGATTCCCCCCCCCAAAAAAAAGAAGAAAAAGAAGAAAAGAAAAATAAAAGGAAACAAATTTTGCCTCATGCTAATTAAATGTTCTTTCTTTCAAATCATTGCCTCTTCTGGACTTACCTTGACTATATTGAAACCCAGCTAAGAAATGTCAGCAATGATTTTCAAATTCTGGATAATATCTGACATTCTCTTTCGTGATGCAATGGCAAATCCTTAATCACTGAGTTACATCCCCAGCCCCTAGTTTTAAAATTTTTTATTTCAAAATAGGGTCTTAATTACCCAGGCTGGCCTCGAACTTGTGATCCCACTGCCTCAACCTCTGAAATAACTAAGATTACAGGCATTCACCATTGTCTCCATCTCTTGGATTAATTTTAATGTTGCAAAAGTTTCAAAGAGAAGGAATGTTAAAAAATGAAGCAGAAAAAATTAGGTGATATTTCAAAATAATATATTTTGCTACATAAACTCATGTCCTAAAATATGGGAGTAGAAAGTGAAATACAATGCTGTTTTGTATAAAGAAATCTTGAGATCTCTGTATCAGTTACCTAATGCTATGTAACAAATCAGCCCAAAACTTAACTCAAAAATATTGAAACTTATTATCTTTTACGGTTTCTGCAGTCAAGAATTTGGGAGCACTGGGCAGTTCTGGTTCTGTGGTATTTCAAGAGTTTGCAGTCACCTGTCAGTCAATACTAAAATTATCTAAAGTCTTGATTGAGAAGCAGGATCCACAATTAAAGTGGCTGTCTCACATGATCTGAAAAATGGTGCTGGCTGTTGGCTGAAGACCTCAGTTCCTGTTTGTATGGGGGTCTCCATATGGCTGCTTAATGTCTTTAAGCTTAATTTTTACTGACTTCCTTAAGAGGATTCCAGCAGGGAAAAGTTAAAGCTGCAATGTGCTTTGTAGCCTAGCCTTGAAAGTCACACACAGTGATTTTCACAATATTATGTTCACATAGGTCAGATTCTATGCAATATGAGGGGCTACATACAGAAGTGAATGTCAGGAGGTGAGGATTATTAAAGTTTATCTTGTGCATTTGACTCCTAATGTTCATGTCTCTCCCAATACAAAAATACACTCACCCTCTCTCTGGTTCATGGTAATTCTAAATCCAGTAAGGCATGAATAACTTATCACTTTCTAGATAAGATCTCATTCCTAAACAGGCATGGTGATGCATGCCTGTAATTCCAGCAGATTGGGAGGCTGAGGCAGGAGGATCACAAGTTCAAAGCCAACCTCTGCAACTTATTGAGGCCCTAAGCAACTTGATGAGACCCTATCTCTAAATAAAAAATGAAAAAAGGGCTGGGGATGTGGATTAGTGGTTAATCAACCCTGAGTTCAATCTCTGATAACAAATAAATAAATAAATAAAAATGAATCTAATTCCTACATCCCTACCTGGGAATGCTGACTCTTCTGTTCTTAATTCCATTCTGAGCCTTCTTTCCTTCCTGTTGTCCATAGAGCTAGCTTATATTACTAAGTGAGTAGCTTTCTCAGCCTATTTTGGGGTCTAAGTCCCCCTTCTATTTTATACTATCCTTGATGCTTTAATCCAAACTGTGGTATTTATACTAACATAGTTTTCTTAAAACCTTTGAATCTTCTATGAATATTTTTATGAATATTTTTGGGGTTCACTACATTAGACAAAAGATACACAAAACTCTTCGGAAGAAGCTCTTCCCCTCTAGGGGCTTCTGCTGAGCTTGCTGAGGGAAAGTTTCTTAGAAGTCCAATTATTTGAATGAAAGGATCTGAGAAACACATCATTAAAATACCTACAAGATCTTTTTACTGACCTAATAGTTTTATGGTCAAAACAAAGAATTTTACAGTCGTGGGTTTAGTTCTGTCTTTGTACCATGCTTTCTGTTTGGGCCTTTGATTTGATCTATTTGGAAGCTATTGCTTAATTTTAGTATTATTTGTGGTATAGATAGGCCACAAAATGGTTTTAAAAATGTTCATCAGCTCTTTCTTTTGCTTCTCTGTGCTGTTGGATTTTACTGTAAATGGAATAAGGAGCCAGGAGGCACTTTCATCCCATCTAGAAGTCTCCTGGGATAGATGACCCAGTTCCTTAGGTACAATTTTTACATTTATACTTTATCACAATTAAGAATATGGATAACTATTTTGCTTCTCCATAGTCAGGATCCTATTTCTTTTTCCAACAGTATTTCCCATTTTAGCTTCCACCAACAATTTTGTAGAAGACTATCAGGCTTATGCTAAATGTCACCTCTAAGACTTTTTAGACTTCAACACACATTTTTTCTCAAAATCCTTCTAATTTTTGCTTGTTCTGAAGCCCTGAAGTTACTCCAGTAATTTTAGATTTTTGTCATGGCAGCACACTGCTTCCTGATACCAAAATCTTTAAGAACGGTCTCTTACTGTGAAACAAATTACTCAAGAACTTAGTGTGTTAAAACAAAATAATTATTATGTCTCAGATTCTGTGGGTAAAGAATTCAGACAGGGTACAGAGGGGATGAATACTGTCTGGGGTCTCAGCTAAAAGACTCAAGGGTTAGAGCTAGAAACCTCCAAAAATTCATTCATTTGTATTTCTGTTGGTTGTTACTGATGCTGGCTGTGGTGGGAGTGGGTTTTGCTGGGACTATTGGTTGTATCAGACACATGGGGCCTCTCCTCTTCCTCACAACTTGGTGGCTGGATTCCAAAAGACAAGCATGCAGAGAACCAGATGGCAGCTGGATCTTCTAGTGACATAGTCTTGGAAGTCACATAGCATTACTTCTGCTACATTACATTAATGTGATCAGTCACAAACTCCCATACAGATTCAAAGGGAAGGAAAACAGATCCTGCCTTTTGGTGGATGAGTGCCAGCCACGTTGTAAGAGAAGCATGTATATGGGGTAATAAATGTGTAGGTGTTGATATAGGTATTTCCATTTATGGAAAATACAATCTGCTAAGCTACCAGAGCTGTAAGTCACTAAGAGAACAGTCTCAGGCATAAAAAACCTAGCAATATATATTATACATTTAATCTACTTATAATATTATATATATTTGATGTATGACTTCTTTGATTATTTTAAAGATAGCCTTTCACATTTCAGTTTTGCTGAAAAAAAATCACATAGTATTGACAAATAAGGTAATTTAATAAAAATATGTTTCTACAATTGTGATCAATAAACTTTTAACAATAAAATTCTAAAATATAAGAGTAAATGTTAAAGACTTACCTTAAAATATTGAATCTTTGAAAATCTTACCAGATGTTTAGAATGATACAATTATTTTAATAACACTATAAAAAATTGTAGCCAAGTGGACTTTTTGAGATATGTATATATACTCACACACATACACATATATACACACATATTTACTTAGAATGTCATTGATCCAAAAAAATGGGCAAAATGGAATACAATTCCAAATTAACAGACATTTTTGTGAAAATGGAAATCTCAGCTATTTGTACATATTGGTTTCATGATTCCAAATATGCAAATTATGTATAAAGTATAAGTCTTACATGGGAGTGATTATATGATCCATATGCAACTTGGTGGAAAATATGTACTTTTTGCAGTTGACTTTCATTGTTAGTTGGCATAATATAGACCCTTATCATCCAAAGTGCTCCGTGAACCAGCAGCAATAATGTTGGTGGTCCTAAAAATAAAGCCTTGTTCCAGATTGTACTGGAAACTCTGAACCATACTTTACATTTGCACAAGATTATTATGATGAATATGTAGAGTTTGAAGCACTGAAACAGACAATTACATTTAATAAAAATATGTTTGAATATCTAGATAGGCATGTAAAATTAATTTGTGTTTTGACTGTTAAAATAACTGGGTGAGATTTTCCTGCATGTTTTAAGAAGTACTGACTTATGATTTACCTCTTAGTCTCATGAAGCAAATTTTCTAACTCTATAGTACTTTTTACCAAACTATTTTCTCATTTTCTTTTTACTTTCATGTCAATAAGACTTGACCAGGTTGGCAAATAAATCATTAATATTAGTAGAGATTGCCTCCATTTTTATGATGAATCACATCCTGTAAATATTATGCTCACTCATTCTATGTATTTCTCTCAAAAAATAATTTTTGTAATAATGTATTTTAATTTTTCTTTTTTATATTTTAGTACTATTTCAAAGATACAGAAAAAATCTTTAAAGGATTACACAATAGCATATTGACTTTAATAATATTAATACTGATTTTAGCTAGCTACAAATAGTTTTTATTATTAGAGCATTATAGTTATACATAATAGATGGGTTCATCCCAACAAAATCATGTATGCATGGAATCTGATTACAGTTCATGTTCCCCTTTTCTCCTTCTACCTCCCTCCCCAATTCTCCTTCCTCTACTCTACTGCTCTACTGGTCTTCCTTTCCCTCATCTCTTTATTTGTTTTTGATTATTTCTACTTATACATAAAGGTGAAATTCCCTGTGGTATATTTATATATGCATATAGCATGATTTTGAAAAGTTCATTCTGCATTTCCTCTCCTTTACCATCCTTCCTCTTTCCCTCTTGATCTCCTTCTTCTGCTCTACTGATCTTCCCTATATCTTTATGATCTCTGACCCTGCCCTCCTTTATATTTTGCTCTAGCTTCCACATATGAGAGAAAACATTTGACCCTTGACTTTCTGAATCTGGCTTATTTCATTAGCATGGTATTCTTCATTTTCATCTATTCACAATCAAATACCTTAATTTCATTCCTCCTTATGGCTGAGTAGAACTCCATTGGGTATATATACTATAATATCTTAATCCAATCATCTGTAGACAAATATGTGGGTTCATTCCATAATTTAACTATTTTGAATTATGCTGCTGTAAACATTGAGGTGGCTGTATCATTACAGAATGCTGATTTTAGTTCTTTTGGCTAAATACTAAGGAATGGGAGAGCTGGGTCATATTGTGGTACCATTCTTAGTTGTTTTGATGAATTGCCATACTATTTTCCGCAGTGGTTGTACTAGTCTGCAACCCACCAACAATGTTAAGAGTGTGCCTTGTCTACTCTCACTACTTCCTTTTTTTTTTTTTTTTTTGGTACCAGGATTGAACTCAGAGGCATTTAACCACCACTGAATCACATCCCCAGTCATATACATATGTTTGTTTTGTTTTTATTTATTGATTTTTTTGAGTCAGGGTCTCACTAAGTTGCTGCAGCTGGCTTTGAATTTGGGATCCTCCTGCCTCAACCTCCTGAGCCACTGTGATTACAGGCATGCACCACCTCATTGCTTCCATTCAACAAATTTCTTGAAACATTAGCCAGACAATCAGGCAATTAAAGGGATAGAAATAGGAAAACAAGAAGTAAAGCTATCTCTGTTTGCTGATGACATGATCCTATATCTAGAAGATCACTCCTCCTCCCAAAAAAACTTCACCAGAAAACTTCTAGAGCTGATAAATGAATTCAGCAAAGTAGCAGGATGCAAGATCAACACCCATAAACCAATAACTTTCCTATACTTCACAAATGATTCTGCTGAGGAAAAAAATCAGGAAAACCACAAATTTGCCATAATCTAAAAACAAAAAATAAAAAATTGTAGAGATCTTTCCCCTCCTTGGTAAAAATTAATCTAACCAAGGAGGTGAAAGATCTCTACGATGGAAATTATAGAACACTGAAGAAAGAAAATGAAGAAGACTTTAGAAAGATGCTCTTGGATATGCAGAATTAATATTATAAAAATGGACATATGCCAAAAGTAATTATAGATCCAATGCAATTCTCACCAAAATACTAATGATGTTCTTCACATAATTAGAGAAAACAATCCTTAAATTCATTTGGAAGAATAAGAGACCTAGAATAGTCACAGAAATACTGAGCAAGAAGAGTGATGCAGGAGTCGACACAATATCTGATCTGAAATTATGCTACATTAACAGTAACAAAATCAGCATGGTGTTGACATCAAAGTAAACATAAAGACCAGTGGAACATAGTAGAAAACATAGAGGCAAACCTATATTCCTACACCTATCTGATACTTGACAAAGGTACCAAAAATATATGTTGGAGAAAAGCAGCCTTTTTAACAAATGATGCTGGGAAAACTGGAAATCCATATGTAGAACAGTGAAACTAGATCCTTGTTTCTAGCCGTGTACAAGAGTCCAATCAAAATGGATCAAAGACTTAGGAATTAAATTGGAAACCTTGCAAATGCTGGATGAAAATGTAGGGTCAGTGCTACATCCTATTGGTGAGGGCACTGAGTTCCTTAAGATTCCTAAAGCTCAAAAAAATAAAACCAAGAATCAATAAGTAGATGCCAACAAATTAAAAAATTTCTTCACAGCAAAGGAAATGACTAACAACATGAAGAGAGAGCCCATAGCAGATCTTTGCCTGCTGCTCCTCAGATAGGTGATTAATATCCAGAAAATGTTTATCCAAAAAGTTTAACACCAAACCAAACCAGAAAAACCCTAACCCAACCAATAAATGAGCAAAAGAAATAAACAGACATTTCTCAAAATAATAAACACAAGTGACAAACAAATATGTGAAAAAAAAAGTTCAGTACCTCTAGCAATCAGGGAAGTACAAATCAAAACAGCACTAAGATTTCATTTCACCCCCAAAGATTGTTTTGTGCAGTCACCTCAGTTTGGACTCTTGTTCTAGCCAACCTAGTTTTATTTATCACGTATAGATGGACCTCCTAGTTTTAATGTTACCTTTCTGCCATATTTAACTTTCTATATACATGTAAGGTTTTTTTTCTGATTTACTTATAATTCTATGAGATGATAAATGTTCACTTATAATTATGCATGCTTCTGAGAATAAAGATATTTTCTAGCATTTAGCAAATTTAAATTTACTAAATGATAAGTAATAGCATAAAATTGCATGCATAAGGGGGTTCTACGTAATTTTTGATACATATATGCATTGTGTAATGTTTCAAACAGGTTAATCATATTTATCTCCTTAAACATTATTTCTTTATGGTGAAAACTTTCAAAACCCTTTTTTCCAGATTTTTGAAATGTTTAGTACATTATTGTTATTTATAGTCACCCCACTGTGCATTCATGTACCAGAAGTTCTTGCCCTTATCTTACTGTAATTTACGATCCATCGATCAGCCTGTCACTTTTCCTTCTTTCCTTTCTCCACTCTCTCCAGCCTCTGGTAACCACCATTCTACTCTCAACTGGTATGAGATCATGTTGTTTTAGATTTCACATGATTGAAATAATATGTATTTCTCTTTCTGAGGATGGCTTATTGAACTTAGCATGATGGTCTCCAATTCTGTCTATGTTGGTACAAATGACAGGATTTCATTCTTTTTAAAAATTTTTTATTTTTTATTAAAAAAAATCAGTACAATTTCAAATAGTAGAAATGGGTATACATAGAAAAGTCATGTTCCCATATCCCAGTCCTAGGAGTTTGAATATCATTCTGGAAATGTTCTAGCCAAATAAAAGCATAAATATTTCTCATTTAACAATCACACACAGGATCATATTATACATATGTTCCTTTAAAATATGTACTTTAAAAAACAACCACATTTCATGGATGTCCTTCCACATCAGCATATTCAGATACACGTTATTAAAAAAAAAAAGACTGGTTATTGTAACCAGTTGCCTGTGGATGGACATTTTGGCTGATCCCAGTGTTTAACATGTAATATCTTTATAACTAAAGGGGAATGGCTGAATACCAAGAAATATTTTCCCTGAAAGTTTACATTTTTCATTGACTAGAAATGATGAGAATAGATTCTGATAATTAAAAGACTTTTGGAAGCAGTATGGCTAAGTTGGCAGGTAGACTTAGAACTGAGGATCTCATTGCTATTCAAACAGGGCCATTCCTATGGTAGTTCTTTTTTTTTTTTAACAATAACAATATTTTTATTTTTGTTTCCTTTTTAGGTATACATGACATAAGAATATACAATGGCATAATTATAAAAGCATGGAGCTTAATTTGTTCTAATTCAATCCCCAGTTTTTCAGCTTCACTTTCCTTCCTCTCACCCTGTTCTTTTATGACATATATGACAATAGAATACACATTGACATAATTATAAGCTTGGTAACCCTTCTC
>PVKS010027598.1:0-27341 GCA_004027875.1 Aplodontia rufa
GCTTTTATTTGGTCGACCTTCTTCTTCCTCTCTCTTCCCTTCTCCTTCCCGAACTCCCCCTCCCCGGAAATCCGCCCACATATATACAGCTCACAGCACACGTGACCAATAGATTCATATGCACCAATGGGCTTCTGACTTTTCCCTAAATGCCACGCAAGCGCACTACAGCCAGCTTCTACTTCCTCAAAGAACTGGGTGGGGCCCTAGCCTCAGGCGCCATCTTGGCATGGCGGATTCCGCTCCCGACAGGTTTTGGTGGAAGAGTACTGCCTGGAACATCTGTGGTCCTTGTTTCTCCCAATCTACATACATGATATTTTCCTTATTCCTTCATTGTAAAAGGGCAGGAGATCTAAGAAGAAAACAAAATTCAAGTAACAAACAAAGCTTCAGAATCTCACATACATGTGAGGATAATGGATGGAATTTGAGATAACTGTCACAATGATAGCTGTCATTTAAAATAGTTGTCTTTAAAGTTTTATTGAACTGACTTTCATCCAGCATGTGTGAGTTGGCTAAACGTGATTCTTTTGGTTTCTTTATTGATTGTAAGTTGTAGAAAATAAGACATATCTGCTTTGCTGTTAATTAAAGCTTATTTTAAAAGGACAAAATAGAAAAGAAGAGGAAGGGCTAAGTGATCATGTTCCCTGACATTCAATGCCATAACAGCAAGCACAGCAAAATGACAGGAAACTACTGCAACAAGTTCCAGAACATTGAGATTTCGAGAATCCTCCCCAACCACTTATTTGTTGTTTCTTTCCTCCATCCTACTAGTAGTTGCTTTAGTGGCACAGTTACTAGATGAGGCAATTTGTTATATGAAAGAATGGACTTTCACTGGAGTGGAGGGACATGGAGGGAAAGTGCCTGTTGGTACCAGAGGAAGTTGTTTTGCCACAAGGCAAAGAAGGATACCGTGTTGATGTAGCACAGAACAGCTCCGGGAAGGGTTTTAACCGCTTTCAGCAATGAGCAGATCACCTCATGTAAATACAGGACAGTATTCTCTGAAACCCTCCCTGAAGCTTAACAAATGGATTTGAGAATGCTTATAAAATGGCTGCATAAATAGTTTTCCATGCCCACTTCAGAGCATGCTAATCAGAAAGGCTCTTTGAAAACAATATTTTTATCTGTACCTCAAATTCATCCATACCCATTAGCTGCTCAATTAGGTGAAACAAACTTTCAGTTGAATGCCAGGGGCTTAATTTAATTTGCCTGGGATAAGCAGTTGGCCCTAACTGTGAAACCCTATGGGTTTTTTTGTTGTTGTTGTTTGTTTTTTTTTTTAAAGAAATTAAACCAGAGTAGTGAAGCAAAAACTCTTAAAAATCCAGTATGGAAATTGAAGCATTCCATAGTTCACATTGTGTGGCAAAGTCAAAGAGATTTAATGGCCAGGGTATAGGTATGTGAGTCATGGGTCCCCTGATGTCACTCAAGTTTCCAGATACGTGTGCTTTTTTGTTTGTTTTAAACTCTAGTCCTGTGGATTCTAAAACAGAACATCAAGTGACATCAGTTCATGGAGACAAAAGAAGCTTTTGCTTGATTATGGCAAGAGTTGAGCAAAAGGAAAGCTGTCTTTATAAATCCTTAGCCTAATGGATTTTTTAAAAATCCAAAATGTAAATTTTATGAAACTACTTTTCAGTTATTATATAATTTACTTCAGCATTTTTGCTTTAAAAAGCATGTGTCCTAAACACAAAGTAAAACAAGAGATCATCATACTTTGCAAGGAGCTGTTCCTTCATTTTAAGTCATTTAAAACAACACCCAAGATACAATTTTTATAAAAAGGAAAGTTAGAAGAGTGAATCTTTAAATATACTTTGGTATGGAGCACTTTCCTAGAAAAATAAAGGAGCAAAGCCTATTTTCCCTGCATGTTGCTGACACATGTATTGTGTAGAAAATCAGGAAGAAGCAGGGGATGGGACATCAGAAGCTCAGGTACAATCCCTGGCTCTGATACTGATTTTAGTTGTATGACTTGAGACAAGCCACTTGACCATGTTGTCTTGGTTACTGGGTATGTGAAAAGGTAAAATAATTACCATGTCTTCTGTGCCCACAGAGTTGTCTTTATCCAAGGAGGAAAAGACAGAGTGATTAATAGACTCAGGTGGGAACATACGCTGAAAGGGTCTACATGAAAGCTGAGAGGTAGAAGAGGAGAAGGTTTGGAAGTGAAGATTTGGAAGTGAAAAGCAAAACGGCCAAAAGTAGCATCGGGGCTGAGAAGGACGGGCTGAGAAAAAGCATCTGTGGGTTGATAAGTAGACAGACGATGGCCAAGGATGGACACGGTAACATGGCAGTAGGACATGGGGAGCTTTGGTGTTGGATGGGATGGTCTACCTTGATTTGCCTTCAGGGCATACCTGCTGTTGGCTGTTCCCCCTCTGAAGTCTTTGACAGGATGCACTTTGTTAAGAATCTTTAGGGGTGGCTGGGACAGGGGATGGGGGTGGGGAAAGTCGTGGGGGCTCAGGACCAGGGCAGGGATCAGTGAGAATAACAGCGTTGTGCTGATGACTGAGACTCCTGCCAGACCTGGTACCTGAGAACAGTGCATGCCAGTGGCGGAGAGTGATGAGCTGATAATTGAAGAGACAGATTAAAAAGAACAGAAAACCACTGGGTGTTCAGTGCCCAAAGCTTCTTGGCACACTGGCTTGATCCAGCATGAAGAAGGAATAGAAGAAAGTGATTGGCTCACGATGTCTCATTTTTAGACTTATATGCTTAATTGCCAGTGAGGGAGAGAGGCTGCTTGCAGGTGAGCTGCCAAAGAGAATAAACAGGAGTTATGTTAAGAAATTAACCCAAGATGAATTTCAGGCAACTTTCTGGGAAACACAGTCTGGTGAGAAGATCCACTGGACTGTAAAATAGCCTTTCATTGGGAAGGGAAGGGAGCACCATCATTTAAGATATTTAAAACAAGACAAGCTAAAGCATCTGCTCGCATCTTACCCAGAAGGGGAAAATTCAGACCTGGCAAGAGACGAGGAAGCTGATGTCTGGGAGTTCTCGCACCTCTCATTCTCGATGCTGAAAAGTTGTGGTCAAATCCCCGAACATTTTTCCAAGTATGTTTAAGACTAGGAGCTGTGTGACTCATTAGTCATTCTGGTAATCTCTGGGTTTCAGAGCCAGTTGTGGAATTTTGAGCAGATGTGGCAAAACAGCAGAAAGCACCTTTTGGAATCATATCCTCTTGTCTCTCACTCTGGTTTTATCCTTGGAAGAATCTGAGCATATTTTTTAAAGGGCAAGTTTAGTGGTGGTAGAATTGAAATGAAAGAAATAAAATCTTTTTAAAAGAGAACACGTCCCACTTCCTAATTTATATGAAGTGGAGAAGAATTGTAAATGTCCAGATTTAAGTACTATCGACTGTGTCTTGATCTGACTGTCACAAATTTGTGCCCATCCAGAACAATTGTCAATTGTGAACTATGCGTCTCAGCATTAGGTCTAGCAAACGAATATCCAGACCATCTTCCCTTGTGATCGCTCTGCTTCTAGCCCTTCCCTGGGCTATTTGCTAGCTGAATTAGCTCTATCCTGGATAAGACTGCCATTTGAGAAGAAATGCGTCTGCAAGGACTTGCAGAATAGAAAGGATAGGAATGGTCCCTTGGTAAGCTGTAATTGCCATCTGTCTGCCTAAATCTCTGAGCTTGGCTAAGTGAGGAAAAGACAGGTGCAGATTGAAGGAAAAAAAAAAAAACAAACCACTCTTTTTGACTGAATTTGTCAAAGTTTGCCTTACTTAATCTGCTCACAATACTAAACCAGTGGTTTTCAATTGACCCCCTGAGAGTGGGGTTTTAATTGCTTGTCGCTGATGCACAGGTGGCATGGAAAAGCAGAAAGAACTGTGGATAGACTATTGAAAGGTCAGGTTTTGAGTCCTGGCTCTGACGCTCGTATGAGCTGTGTGGGTTTCGACAGGACACTTGACCGCATTGACTCAGCGTCCTGGCATGTGAAAAGGTAAAAGAAATAATACTGTCTTTTGTATAAGACAAAGAATTGTCCTTATGAAGGGAGGGAAAAAATGGAAGAATTGGTATATTTCATCCTGAAATAAAATAGATAAGAAAAAAAAATTATTGAATCAAAAATCAGTTCCCCAGTCAGGTGTGGTGGTAAATGTGCCTGTAATCCCAGTGGCTCTGGAGGCTGAGCCAGGAGGATCTCAAATTCAAAGACAACCTCAGCCACTAAGCAAGGCCCTAAGCAACTTAGTGAGACCCTGTCTTAAAATTAAAAAAAAAAGGGCTGGGATGTGGTTTAGTGATTAAGCACCCCTAGGTTCAATACCCAGTGCCAAAAAACAAACCAAACAAACAAAAACTTATTAAGAACTGAAGTCCATCCCTTTTATTCAACTGTAGCAATTATTCACTTTCTACTTGTAATTTTCTCCTTCAACTGGATTGTTTCCATAGGTCTACAAATACTCCGAGTATTTTCCTTCTTAAAACAAATCACATCAGGAGGCTGAGGCAAGAAGATCAATTGAGCCCAGGAGTCCTGGTGCAGCCTGGGTAACCTGGTGAGATCATGTCTGAAAAGAACAAAAACAAAAAATTCCTGATCCCAAGTGTTGCGCCTTCCTCTACCTGCCACCCCCTTCACTGTTCACGCTGATGACAAAACACTCCAAGAAATTTGTCTATACAGTGCTTCCACTTGCTCATCTTCAAATTCCTTTTTAATTTATCAGGCACTGTCTGCCCTGCTCCTTGGAAGACATTCATTAAAGTCACCGTATTGCATAGTTACTTCCATATTGCCAAATTGCTTTGTAGCCCTCATCTTTTGTGAAAGCTCAGTAGCACCATTTGAACAAAACTTCAGTTTTTCTTGAAGCACTCACTTGGCATCTGGGCAATCACATCTTGCTGATACTTAATCTATACCCTCGATCACTCAGGCTTTGCTGCTGGGTCTTCCCTTTCTTTCTGACCACTCTTTGGGGATTGGCTGGAGCTCATTTCTCAGGTCTTTGTCTTCTCTGTTTTCTTACATGGCTCCATCCAGTCTTGTCTTTCAATATTATCTCCAGTTACAACCTCTCCTCTGAACTTCAAACTCACATTAAGGCACATCAATGGCCTTTCTGATGTCTAATAGATTTCTCAGACTTAGCAAGTCCAATATATTACTAAGATCAGTTTCCCGGAGTCATTGAACCTACCGCTTCCTTCATATCCTATATCTCATCCATCAGCAAATCCTATCCATTCTCATTACACTGCAAATTTATCTGCTCCGTACCAATTTCTCTACTACTGTCCTGACATTCTGTTGAGTCACCATCATCATTCATTTGGACTGGAGCAGAGGGTTCCTAATGTACCTTCTTGTTTCCACTCTAGACTTTCCCAAGTCCATACTCCATATAAAACCCTCAAGGATTACAAACAAACAAACAAAAAGCCCTAAGTCAGACACTGTATCTTCTTATACAAAAATTTCCAATCTATTCCCATCACACTTATGACAAAATTCAAATTCATAGTCATGGCCAAACCAGTGCCCTTAGCACCTAATCTAATTTCCTATTTTTATCCCCATTATACTTTCTGTTCTTGTCATATAGGCTAAAACATGCTATCTTTATTTCCTCTTCAGGCTCTTCCCAATTACTGCTCCCTCTTCCCAAAGTGTTTCTTTCAGATGTTTGAAGGAGTTTGCATAAAGAGTCCTTCCTTCACCATCTTATGTGCAATAGTTCTTGTTTCTTACTGTCTTACCACAATCTCTCAACCTGATTTTTTTTTCAGAGCATTTGTTACTATCTGGAGTTACAACATTTACTTATTTATTTTTGTTGTTTTTCCTCTGTTTTTTCAAATAAAAGTCACCTCCCTAAAAGAGGGTGGGAATTTTTAAGAAAAATACTATATCTTTAGTACCTAAAACAAGCCCAACAAATAGTATGTGTTCCATAGTGATATTCTATACCTTATTAATTCAACATACATCTAATTTTCTTTAAAAATTAAATGATCAGATCTTTCTTATTGAGTCAGAAATATTTGATGTGTTGACTAAATCCAAGGTACCACAGTTTATTCTCAGTGATATTGGTAGCAATGTTTGTTTAGTGGCTAAAGCGTCACAGCTTACTGCTTCCTGAGGAGTCCTAGATGTGTTGGTATACCATATATCATAAGGAAAACTGAACACTTAGATAAGCTTTGGAATTGCCTTTTTGTAGAAATTATTAAAAAAAAAAACACCTGAGTTTTTTGTCCCTATTTCCTGAAACACAGTTATGTAGTTATGTCATATGGAGACTGTGGAGTAAAACAATTGGGCCAGGGGCTGGAGCAGTGGCTTGGTGGTTACAGCACTTGCCTGGCATGCGCAAGAACCCGGGTTCAAACCCCAGCACCAGGTACACAGTGACATGTTGGAGCAATGTCAGCCACACGAAAAACTAAATAAAATTCTTTTTTCACTCTCTCTCTCTCACTGTCCCTCTCTCTAAAAAAGAAACAAAACAAAAACAAAAATACCCCAAACAATCAGGCTAGGAATGGAGCTGGCAAAAAAAAGTAAGCCTGTTTGGGGTTTGGCCTCAGTGCACAGACCAAAAAGTGCACAGAACCAAAAGCCTGGTGCACAGAAGAAAAGGACACCTCATGGCAGAGAGAAAGAGCCCATGGCTGGAAGGTGGGGGGCTGCTGATGGCCAAGAGCAAAGTGAGGGAGGCCATTGCAGAGCGTGGCCGTGGGCAGCAGCAGATGGCCTTTGGCAGGAGGGTGGGGATAGTAGTATAAGACCCTCCCCTGAAGGAGTCTTCAGGTAATTCTTTCTGGAGCACTGATCACAACCTCTACTCAATTAATTGTTTAGAAATTTATTAAATGCATCCATCTTCAAGGCTCTGTGCTGGGCACTGGTGATAGGAAGATAGAAGAACCATTCTAAGCCCTCAAGGTGCTCATGGCCTTGTGTGTTCCTGGTCCTCAATAGCCCTAGGTGCACAAAATTTCCAGGAAAGTAAAGGTGGTAGAAACTAGTTGAGGTCAGTGGACAAAGGGAGGCTGGAACAGAAAAAAGAAGACTTGAAAGAATTGCCATCTCCTCTTAAAACAGCTATTAATTTAGCATTTATCCAAGGTTTCATCAGTGAAACTAGTGCTCCACGGTCAGTAGGAGGATTTGTTCCCCTTTCTCTTTGCCTCACATCAATATAAGCCCATGGAAGATGGAATAGGAAATCTGAAGTCAGTTAAATAGGCACATTGTTCCCCAGAGTGTTTGAAACATTTTACACAGGGGATTTCTAATGTAGGCAAATATTTATGAATACTGTTCTTATTGTCCATGTTCTTCTTCTTCTTCTTCTTTTTCCCTAGGACTCCTTGGAGAAGTTTGCATGACATTCAGTTTGATGTAAAATCAGCATGTGTCCCAAGTAAATCAACAGCAGCTGTTTTAAATAGCAGACTGTATCCCAAAATATCATTTTGAACCAGGGGAAGAATAGCATGGATGCTTGTGTTTTCAGATTGCACTGACAGAGTCTAGCATCTGGACATTATGGCCCTGGGGAGACAGAGTTCAGAGTTGGCCAGGAGATGGAGGCTATTTAACGGAACAGTGACACTTGGGGGGAATTTCAGAGCACTCTGCAGGTTAGAGATGCTAGCTGTAAAGGGGTTCAGCTACACTCGAAGGAGTCATGTTTCTTTTGGCTAAAGCTTCTACTCAGAATCCTCAGGATTTTTTTCTAAATGGGGCAGCTGTGCAGTTTACTATTAACTTGCTCACTACAAAAGTACTCCTACCAATGTTCTGAATAATAGTGCCCATCCTCCATCAAGAATTCTTGGTATACTCTAGTTGATTAATTGTATTACCCTGTGTTACCAAGAAAGTTTAGGTTCTATGACCCACATATTGTTCCAGGCTCAGGATGGAGTGAGCTGCACTTTTCGGAGTCTCCTGTTGATTCTCTTTGTTTAAAATTTGACAGTACCAGTAGCACTGTCCTGTGCTCTGACTTTAGGCCATAAAATATGACTTAGGCATTTCCCCTCCACCTCCTGATTAAGTGTTTCTTTGAGCAATATGTCCCCCTTCCATAATGCCAGTAAATATGGGCCTTGCTGTTGAAGCATTTACACTGAGCTGGGGGACAACCGCTTCAGACTTCTGGTGGCACATGAATATCTCAGGAGTTTGAGGCCATCACAATGTTCCTGACCCAGGTGGTACCACTTCCCTGGGTGCCTTCTGTCTTTCTTATTTGCAGCCTTGCTGAGGAGGCCATTGCTGTTTCAGGAGACTGAACTGCACCGACTCTCACATCTAACAGGTCCCTCTCCACGCTTGCAGGCTTGTCACTGGGTACTAGATAACAAGTCCCTCTGCTCCGCCTCAGTGCCTCGGGGAGCTGCCAGCCTTCACCTTGTGCTTGAGGTTCTCTGTGGCCTCACAACTGCTGTCTTCAGATTGACAACTCTAGCAGAATGGTCTGTTGGCACTTGCAGCCTCCACACCCGGACACTGCTTCTTGTACCTGTATTTGGAGCCTGCTGAGCAGTCCCTCCTCAGGTTTCCAACACTCAGCCATAGACAGGGATTTGGGGACCCTGTGTTCTGCAGCACAAGGTTAAATGACTTCATTGCTCTTGCATCCCCCAAAAGAGTTACTGTGAAATTTAGTTGTTTTTTCTTTTTCTTTTTTTCATCTGTATCCAAGGTAGTCAAAAAGTTTTTCCTGATGCAAGTGCAAGGGTAAATTCAGAGAATTCACTGATGTAGCATGTGTTTCCCACTGTCTAGTGCCCTCTTCTTTGAAGTACTTGATGTGGTACTGGAAGTACAGGCTGGCCCCAGGTTATTCTTGCCATGGAGAAGATTTATCTAAAAAAAATTATTTATTTTAGAATACTGCTGTTCACAAATAAAAAACTTGCAAGTTTCAGTGCCTCCAGAATGCCTTCCAGGTAGGTCCAAATTACACCCAAATGACAAATGAACCTCGAAATCAGAAGTAATCAATAACTCCCTCTTTTGAATTCTTGAAGCATTTTATCTGAGACTCTCTGAAGGTACTTATACTTTTTATCCTTGATTATGGTAACTAATATACATCCATCTTTCATAAAGATTCTTTATAGCCAGGCACAGAAGTACATACCTGTAATCACCATGGCTTGGGAGCCTGAGACAGGAGGATTTCAAGTTTGAAACTAGCTTGGGCAAGTTAGTGAGACTAGGTCTCACAATAAAAAATTAAAAAAGGGCTGGAGATGGATCAGTGGTAAGCTCCCCAAAGTTCAATCCCCAGTACTGGAAAAAGGAGGAGGAGGAAGAGGAGGAGGAGGAGGAGGCAAAGCAGAAGAGGAAGAAGAAGATTCTTTATAGCGTGGGCTACTGTGTTCCTTGTTCTCTCGCAATGCCTGTACTTGGAGGACTCTTGATATATGTTCCCTGAATATAAAGAAGAGAACTCCTTGAAAGGGTTATACTAACTCTTCAAAACAACAACAAACAAATTGAAATGGTCACATTTCTGGTCCTGCAGCTCCTGGATGGAGCAGCTATCTCTGGAAATGGGTTACAGGGTCTCTGCGTCTCTTTCCAGATCCCCCTTGGAGGCAGCTATGATGCCCAGGAAGTCTGTCTCCAAGTGTCAAGTTGTTAATGAGGCATGTGAAGTGATTTTGACCAGTCACCCAAACTGCCCTGGAGTCTAATTAACAAGCGTGGACTTCACCAACACTTGAGAATGAGAGTTCGCACGTGTGCTAACCCTGCCAAGGAGACCTTTGGAAGAAAAGGAATCTTACTAAATGGCAAAAATGGTCATTTCATGGAGAGAAGCAGCTTGACTGTTATAATCTAACACAGGTAGGGAGCTCTGTTCAGCCTGAAAGACCCAGAATTAACTCTTTCAAGTGAATACAAAAGACTCTTGAGCTTTCAAAATGCATTTCTTCTGTCTGCAGCTCTCTCTCCTTATGATGGCTGAAGGTCAGAGAAAGGATGGGGTTTAAGTGATGTTTAAAAAAAATTAGCACCAACCTTGCTATTTTTCTCTCCAAGGTTAATTTCTGTTCAGAATCCTCTTCACAACAGAGAGAATTAAAAATAAAATCAACAGAAACAGCATCCAAATTGCTCTCTAAGAAAGAGGTCTCACAAATGCTTCCTGGGGCAGTCCCCTGAGCAAGGTACTCTTGCTCAGAATTGACAGGATTATGATATTCTTTTTTTTTTTTTTTCTTTTAAGGGAGTTAATTGTTTCACCTGGTTTTTTGTTTGTTTATTTTTGTTTTTGTTTTTTGTTTTTCCTTCACTTAGTTGTGTATGTGGTGCTGGGGATCAAAGCTGAGTCCTCATGCATGCCAGGCAAGGGCTCTACCACTAAGTCACCTGCCCAGCCCAGGGTTATGCTCTTCTGACCTCTGAATCTGCCAACTTACCCCTCCTATTACCCAGACTCTAAAGTTACTTTTCACCACCTACCAAAATCAGCGAATATGGAAAACACAAGTTTTGTGCCTTCTCCTCCACCATTTCACTGTGTAGTCTCAAACAGCTGGGAAGTATGTGGAGCTGAATCCTGAAAACAGGTTTCACAAGACCCCTCTGGGTGGCATGTATGTTCTTCACTACTCAATGGAATGGGTGCTTAAATATGCACAGTTTTCATCATTATTTAATATTTATTTGTGTGGAAATAATAAGCAAAATTTAGAACACAGCTTAGGTGATATTTTTGCCTACAGGGACATGTGTAGTGAATATGGAGCAAAATGATTCATCAGGGAAATACAGTGTTTCACAAATGAGAGAAAGCACGCAGGTTCATTCGATTTCCCTCTTTCTACAAGCCCCCTCTTTTCCTTCTGGGTTTCCTCCATTCCCCGTCCCACCAGTCCAGCTCTTTGGTGTTCCCACATCAGAGGTGCTTGCAGATTTTAGGACTGCCTCTGGCTCTTCTGAATTCCTGAACATATGTTTAAATCTTTTGTTTTGAAAGGTGCTCAGGTTGTTCTGCCAGAGACACAGATTTCTATCCAAAACCTCTCTAAGTATTCCCTACTTCAGGGGTAGAAATGCAATCTCCGCTTAGTATAAGCTGATCCTATTGTCATGGTGCTGGAAAGCTGTGCTCAGATCTGTCCAATGGTCCAAAGCATGTGAGATGATTAAACAGGTCTTGGGGCTTTCCCTATGGAAGGCGTAGAGGGCTTTGGACAAGATTACCTTTTTTTAATTGCCTCTCACTCCAAATTTGAACTGATTCCTAAAAGTGAGAGAGTAATTCTGATGCTCTATTCATTTATTAATTCATCTTTTCAACCAACATTTACTGAGCAGCTGCCATGTGCACATCTTTGTGCTGGGTACAAATGAACATGAGTGGGGTCTTATTCTCATTGCATGGAACTGATGAGATCTTTTATTCCATTCAGAGAGCTTATGATGGCTTTTTATTATGTAGCTCCTACTTCCTCCTTGACCCTACTTTTTTGTTAATGTTCTCATTTAAAAAAAAATTTAGTAAGGAGTTGAGTTATACAATCATAGATACATATACAGTAACAATATGATATGCATTTGTTCTTGAACCAGAATTTCCCTTACATTGCCCACACACCACTCTCCTGATTTTTCTATATTTCACCATTAAATCTAAATGCTTAGATTGTGAATTTTCCAGAATTAAATGACTGCAAAAGTATTATTTGGATTCTCAGGGGGGTAAAGAGTATGTTACATTGCTGATTGTCTCCCTAGATCCCTCACTCCCTACCCCCTGCCTTGGCCACATATCTATGGTTGCCCTAGATTATGTATTACTATGCCTTTGCTGGGTCTAATAAATGAGTTTGATTACCTTTCTCCTAATCCTGGGTTTAGCTCCAGCCTCCACAAATGAGTGAAAACATTCGACCCCTGACTCTTCTGCATTTGGCTAACTTCGCTCAACATGATTTCTTCCATTGCCATCCATTTACCTTCAAAGACAGAAATATTATTGTTTCTAACTGCTGAGTAAAACTCCATGGCATATATATATATATATATATATATATATATATATATATACCACAGTTTTTGGATCTATTCATACAGTGAGGGGCATTTGGGTTGGTTCCATAATTTTAGCTATTATAAATTAAGCTGCTATGAACATAGATTTCCTTGTGTCACTATAATTAGCTGATTCTAACTCCTAAGGGAAGATACCCAGAAGAAGGCTAGCTGGGTCATATGGTAAATTCATCTTTAATTTTTTGAGGATTCTCCACACTACTTTCCAGAGCGGCTGGACCAGTCTACAGTCCCACCAACAGTGTGCTAGTGTTCCCATCTCCCCACAACCCCTCCAGCATCTGTTATTGTTTATATTCTTCACCCTACTTCTTTTTTTTTTTTTTAAAGAGAAGGACAGTGAGAGAGACAGAGAAAGAGAGAAACAACTTTATTTAGTTTTTCACATGGCCTTAGTTGCTCCAACACTCAGTTGTGTACGAGGTGCTGGGGTTTGAACCCGGGTCCTCGTGCTTGCCAGGCAAGCGTTGAAACCGCTGAGCCACCGCTCCAGCCCTTGACCCTACTTTTTACTGCAGTTCATCACAGGTCCTGTTTGAGACACATGAATGAACTTTACCCTTGCAAACCTCAGAGATGCAGCACATGCTGTTTCCTCTGACTGGAATAGTTTCCCAGCATCTATCTGCATCCTAATAAATGTCTATTCTTTAAATCTGAGCTCAGTTAGCATCTTCTTGCTGTCTTCAGTCAAATTTGAGTGCTCCCTCTCCATACTCATAAAGCTCTTCTGTATACACAGCCTTGTAGGCTTGCTAAAAACATGCCTCATCCACAAAATTTAGGCTCCTGGAAGGCAGGCAGAGAGTACATATTTTAATTTTTCTGTTCACATTGTCTTCCCACTAGCTTGGTAAGTGCTGAACAAATATCTAATTACCAAATAATAAGCAAATCATGAAATGTAAATAATGACTACTAACCTGAGAGGTATTGATAAGTGGCAGCAGCCACATGTTGAGTGTTTTATTCTATAGCAAGCATGCGCCGATATATTGACAATCTCCTTATTACTTCCCATGTTATAGATATAGAAATTCAGCTTAGAGAGGCTAGCCTTAAAATTTTTAAAATTATTTTATTATTACTTTGCAGTGAGGACTTTGTAGGGGCAAACACCCTTTATTTTTGTTCCTTTTTAATTACCGTGTAATAACTCTATGCATTGCTGGGGTGCAGTGTGGTATTTCAACACGTATACGGTGTGTGATGATCTACCAGAATACTAATTAGCATTACCACCTCCTTATCATTTGTTTATGTTTGAAGATTGTAAACTTTTCTCTTCTAGTTCTTCTCAAATACATAAAAGGTTATTGTAAACTATAGACATGCTACTGTGATGTAGAACACTAGTACTTATTATTTTTAGCACATAATGTTTTAATTTCTGTTTCAGATCTTCCCTGCCCCCACCTCATAGACTCTAGTAATTCTACTCTTTTCTACTTTGAAATAACATTTTTTAGCTTGTGCATATGAGTGAGGTTATAAGGAATTTGCCTTTCTTTTCCTAACTTATTTCACTTAAAATGCATTCTCCACTTTCAACCATATGTCCACAAATGACAAGACTCTTTTTTATGGCTGAATAATATTCCATGGTATACATGTACTCTATTTTCTTTGCCCATTCATCCATCAGTGGACAGCTAGGTTAATCTTATATTTTGACTAATCTGGATAATGCTGCAATGAACAGGAGAATGCAAGTGTCTCTTTGATATGCTGATTTCATTTCCTTTGACTACATACCTAGAAATAGCATAGCTGATCCTATAGCAGATTTTCAGTTTTTTGAGGGACCTCCACACTGTTTGGAGAGGTTAATCAAATTGCCCAATTCAACATGGCTAGACGATGGAGTTGTATTTGACCTAGTCCTTTCTGTCCCCAAAGCCTCTGCTCTTGAGTATCACATGGTATTATGGCCATTGAGGCAGAGTTGAGCCAGGAAAGTGAGCATGTAATTTAGGATGTGATGGTCCTTTTTACAATCAGCATTCAAAGCTCCTATGTACCATTGTGAGCGTGCTGCCCATCATCTCTGAGTCTGACCTGTCACCCCAGAAGATGGCTGGAGAAGGAAACGGACCCCTCGCGCTGAGCTGGCCTACAGGAAGACAGTGGCTTTTCTTCAGAAGTTAGGTTGCTGGATAATGCACAGGGTTTAATTGATGCCTGATCAAATTCAAATCTCATATGAATGTGGAAATTAAAGTTCTCTACAGTGAACTATGAGGGATTTTGTCAACATAAGATAATTCTCTTCCAAGATAACGACTAAATTTAATCTCACATAAGCCTGATAACAGGCAGTTGTGACAGCCGTGGCGCTGCTGGGCGAGTGTGTGAGTGGGGAGGAACCGAGTGGTCTGCAGAAGCAGCGGCAGGGGGAACAAGAAGGCCGAGTCAGACACTGCGGCTGGGCCAGAGCGCTGCCAAAGGCTTGCTGAGAGGCCTTCGCAAGCCCTGGAGGCATTCGGGATGCATTCCCTTCTGGGCTTGTTTCACTTCTTGAAAAAATAATGCTTTTGTTTCTTTTATGCCACCTCTGAAAATTTGTTTCTTTCCTTGGATAAAATATCTTTTTCAGGGGGTTGGGGATTTAGCTCAGTGGCAGAGCGCTTGCCTAGCAGTGCAGGGCCCGGAGTTCCGTCCTCAGCCCTGGGGTGGGGGGGATATAAACACACACACACACTCACACACACACACACACACACACACACACACATCCTTTTCACTTTGAAATAATTGAGCCTAAACCTTCATTGTCCATGGTGGATTGGGTGCAAAGAATTTCACCAGAGATGGAATACCTAGATCTTCTAAACTAACTTAAACTTCTAAACTTACTTTTAAGAAAATATCGTCTTATTTGGACACTGCTGGGTCCTGATTTGAGTAGATTTTCTTTTTGTTTGTCTTTTTTCTTTCTCTCTCTCTCCTTCTCTTCCTCTGCCACTGAGAGTGAGCAGGGACTCCTAAAAGCTAATGAGGGTCCTGCTGCTCAGTGCTGGGGGCATATGGAAGGTGGGGCTGCTGGGTGCCACAGCCTGGGGTGTGTCTGCATGGACTGTGGGGAGTAATGCTGGGGCTAAGGCTGCTCTCCTTCTGGTGTTTAGGGATTTTTTTTTTTTTTTTTTTTTTTTTGCTTTTGGGGGCTCATAGAGTGAGCTTTACTCAGGCTTTTCATCGAAAAGCCTCATTTCTACTTTCCTCAAATGCTCTTTCATCCAAGGATGCCCAAGATGAAGCCATCAGAGCCCTGATGGACCTTGCTGGTGGTTCCTGGATGCTTGTGGCTGTCTCTGCAGCTGCAGGAGGTTTGTGATCCAGACATCTCTTGTAGAAGTTGACGGAGACTGGCCTCTGGCTACCAAGGTAGGGACCAGGAGCTGTTCCACACTTGAGACTAAAGGAAAGATGCCACCGTTAAGAACTGGCCCCATCGTTGCCATCACTGATGTCCTCGGTAAGGGGAGCACAATGGTTTCAGTATGATTTGCCCCCAAGGGTTCCTGTGCTGGAAAATTGGTCCCCAAGAGATGAAGTCCAGCGGCAGGTGATTAGGACAAGGAGACATTGCCCTCTGAAGGGATTAGTGTGGATTTCACAGGACCAGGTTAGTTCTCATGAGAACTGATTGTTATACGGTGAGGCCATCCCGCATGCTTGACCCTTCTGCACGAAGGCCCTTTTCTTTCTGCTTCTTCACCATGTTGTGATACAGCCAGGGGTCCATGTCAGGACACCAGCACTGTGCTATTTGGACCTTCCAGCCACAAGAGTAATGAGCCAAATAAGCCTCTTTACTGTATAGGTTACCTAGCCTCAGATATTTTGTTACAGCAACATGAAACAGAGGAAGATAGGGAGGATTACATAGTAATCGACAGCAGGGACATCCAGATGGTATGGCTTTCCAGACTTATTGGCCAGCTGTATCACCTTTTTCTGACCTTTAGAAATTACAGAGTGCTATATTCTCTTCACTCAGAGTGTGAATGCCAAGGGACGGTGGCTAGGAAATCATGCCTTGGGTTGTGCCTTCTCACTGTTTGATTATGTGTTTTTTTTTCTTTCCAGTCTTAGCACACAGTATGAGATTGCTATAATGATTAGGATCTTGAAGTGCACAGTATTAAGATGGTGGTAATAATTGAGAACAATATAATGGGGTACAAAATAACTGCAGAATTTTGTGCAACTCTCTGAAAGGGCTGTAGGAGGAGGTTTGAAGGCTGTGGGAGCCAAGAAAGATTTCAAAAAAGGGTAACTTGCTGTGTGTGTTGGCACATACCTGTAATCCCAGTGGCTAGGGGGGGCTGAGGCAGCAGGATCTCAAGTTCAAAGCCATCCTCAGCAATTTGGTGAGGACCTGTTTCAAAATAAGAAAATAAAAAAGGGCTGAGGATGTGACTCAGTGGATAAATGTCCTTGGGTGAATCCCCAGGACAAAAAAAAAGGAACTTGTTACTTAATGCTGATCTTAGAGACTCAGCTAGATAGATCTGAGTAGAGAGAAAGGCAAGCTAGGAACTGAGAACAAATAAGAGGCCACAGGGACTTTTTATTTCAATATTATTATTATTATTCTATTTCAAAGACACAGAGCAATGAGAGTCTTTAGCTGTGGACTGAGTTCCTATGGCAGAAGGGGAAAATCCGATCAGCTGTGAATCTCCCATGTGCTAAGGGTCCACTGGGTGACTCTTCAAGGTCACCAAGCAGCCGAGGTGGCAGGATGGTGTGGTCCCTCTGTGCAGCGACGGGCTTGAAGCACTGCCCTCTCAGCCACGTTGCATTTGCTCACAACTCATAACCACTTTGAAGCTTGGCAAAACGCAGGTGCACTTTTGTTTTGATTATCAACTCTGAGAGCTGCTGGTGGGACTTTTTGAATCATGAGGCTGCTGTTGCTTTTGCAGCTGCTCATATCCTTCAAAGAGCTGAGACCTGCAGGGGAGGAAGCCTCTGACTCAGAGGTTTGGGTGGGAGGTGCCTTTTCTATACTTGCTCCCACTCCTTTGGAGGCAGAGGTGCTGGCCTCTTTTGGCAAAGACCTGAGCTTCCTTCTTGTCACTGATGGCCCTGAAATGCCAAGCACTGACAAGAGGTCATGCCTGCTTTCAGCTGAGAATTAGCCCTAATGGGTTTGGCAGGATTTTGAAATAATCAAAACAAAGCAGGTTGAAAGGTTCATTGGAGGAGGGATGCGGTGACTGCCTGAGCTCAGATCACAGGATATGCCCTGCAGTTGGGGGCCCAGAACAGCTCCCAGGCTTGATGCCAAGGGTCTGGCCTGAATGAAAATCTGGAGTGGCTTTATCAGAGAAATTAGTCCATGAGTAGAGCTGAAAAGAGTCACACGTCTTAACTTGTATTTAGCACGCCAAGGATAAGGTGTCCCATGTGGTGCTAAATTATTCCCTTTTGCTTGGTTCCTGCAGTCTAAAGAATGAATGGGATGCTTGTCAAGGAAGCATGGTGGAGGAAAGATGCAGCAGGTGAGGGCTGCCGAGCTCCAGCCTGGCTTCAGGGAGGTGAAACTCCATGCTGATTCCAGTTCTAAGATTAGAGACCTGGGACACAAGCGAAGACCGAACCTGATCCAGTTGGAATAGTGCGTAAGATATCTGTGAAAGAAAGAACAGGCCTTCAGTGTGATGGGGATGGAGGGAGTACCACCTACCTTTCCTTATGGCAGGACAATTTCTTTCATCCACAGGCACTCAGGCCTGCAGCTTGCAGGGTGAGTGACACATTACAATGGCTTTGGCTACAGTCCGAGAGCAGCCAGACTGATGTGTCATCCACAGCAATCTCTGGTTTTGTTCTCACTTCTACCTGAGGCTTCTCCTCCATCTTTAGAGTCTGGTTTTCCAACTCTGAGTGCTTCTGGCAAGGAAAGAGATATTGAAAAGACTCTCCCAGAATCAGCAGGAGGGTCTGGTTCTGAAATAGGCCAGGTGAGTGGTGGATAGCAACCAACCTCAGGCTTCTGGGCTCCCAGGAGTGGAGAGACCTGCAGCGTGGCCATGCTGAGGTCCTGGCCCTAAAGCCTGCAAGGAACTCTGCCTTCACTTGGCCCAGGGTCTGCTTCAAAGCTCTCCTGGATCACACACAAACTCAAGAAAAACAGAGGACTGACACTAAGGTAGTGGGCGATCCTGAAACCCAAAGGCTATCTGGAATGGACCTGGAAACTGAAAATGTTTGAAACCAACACGGTTACTCTGATTCTTTCTTCTTCATTTTTTTGTCTTTCCCTATGTTCTTGTGTGTGTGTGTGTGTGTGTGTGTGTGTGTGTGTGTGTGAGTGCGCCTGTGTGTCTGTGTCTGTGATTTCTCTAATTGTCTCTGTGTTCGTGGTTCATTTTTGTTTTACTAAACCTACTCTTTTTATTCTTTAGGGTCATGGCAGAAAATAGCCACCTCTCATCTCCCAATATTACCAGGCCTTCAGTTGAGCCAAATAGAACTGGTCCTAACAATGCCAATTCCAAACTCACAGAAAGGACACTGATTAGTTTAGATTAAGTCAGAGAAGGCTGAGGGGGTTTGTCACCAGAGGGAGTCCAAGGAATCTTGGAGAGGAACCTAAACTCAAGACAATGGGGTCCTTGGACTTTGTGACAAAAAAAAAAAAAAATTCAACGTGTCATATATTGAGGCACAGATATTTATTTAGGAAAACAAGAAGAATACACTCAAAGGAGAATGAGGGCTATCTTGAGAATGAGACATGCTTTGGGGGTCTTTTAAAGTAAACTTGGTGAGGGGTGGACATGGGAAGTTTATCTCAAGACAGCGTTTGGTTGTCTGACAGTTCTCAAAACCCTTATGTTGAGGTCTTCTCCATTATTCAATCAATAAATAAAACTGGGAAAGTACCTTACATTATGGCTTTCATATCTCCCTTTGCTCATACTATTTTTAAAAATACATGATCAGCATACAGGATTGTCATAAATTAGTGAATTTCCAGTAACTTGATTTTGAGTGAAGATTTATAGATTTCTCAGAAATTTTGGAGGGACAGGCCTGGGAAATAAGTGACTTTGAGAGTAAAGGTCTAAAGACCTTTAACACAAAGCTTTCAGATTATAGTCTCCTTTTCCTTCCTTTTGTCTCCTTTTTACTTTTCTTTTATTCTGCCTCAGTTCAGAGGGAGGGATGTGGGGATTGCCTACACTCTAACTGCAGTGTGTATAAGCATCCCAGATCCAAAGTGGCTCCAAGGGTCCTAGGCTATGGCAATGGGGGATGAGGGGGACAGGTAGAGAGAGGGTCACAGACTATTAACATAGGAGGCAACATACCTCCTGGATCCACATTCAGGCTTGGAGATGGTGTGTGTCTGTATGTGGTCTTAATGTTGAAGACAGACCCACAAAAATTAAACAGAGGAAAGAACTTTGGACCCACCCTGCATCCAGAAATTTCTCTTTTTAAGGCACCTTCTTGCTGCATACTTCAGCACAGTTCCTCATTAACATGGCCCTCCTGAATCAGGAGATTTGGTCATAGATTCTCTAATCATCCCCTGTCTTCCTGGGATGGGGAGGCTGATATATGCTGGAGAGCCTTTTGTGAATTTACATTTCCTTTAATATGCATTGGGCACAGATGGTTACCAGGTCGTCTCCAATCCATAAGTCTTCTTTCATCAAGGGCTGATCAAAATTTAGTGCGAGCAGGTTTAAAGGGACAAGCTTTTAGGCTTGGAAATGTGCATATAAATAAAAGTGTTGCTGTAGTGGCCTCATTGTTAATGAAAGAAAAATGATCCATGTCCTCTTCCGGGATAACGGAGTCTCTGAATATATTTATTTCGAGATTTAGGTGCTGGGGGAACTGGCCACAATTCACAGAGCAACCATTAATGAGCCTCTGTCCCTACCTGTTAAGCTTATTAACTGCTTGTTACCTACAGTTCTATATCCTGCTTGGGGAAGCAAAATGGATGCTTCCTCAACGTAAGACTGAAAAATGCAGAAGTTAATCAGAAGCACGGGGGGCCTGGAGATGCAATCAGAAGACATGCTCTGCCTGAGATTACTGGGGGCCTGGAGGTTGCTGGGAGGGAGGATCTGATGCTATCTGATTTGAAATTTAGCTAATTACACCCATCCATCCTTCAGTCTGCCTGCTAGTGCCTTGTATGCTGAAGACATGAAAGGCACAGTCCCTGCCCTCAGGAACCTACATCAAATATACCTGAATCAGACTGATTCCAATGCAGGGCAGGGCTGTAGAGGCTATGTGGATTCAGACTACAGTAATAAAATATAGAAGAGCAAGATACAGTGGAAAGAGCACTGTGCTGGGTTTTGCTTCAATTCTGTGACATAACAGAGGCGGTGTCATCATCAATGCCAGTTCTCAGTTTTCTCATGGATCCAAGTTTGATCTTGGCCATTGCTAGAGTATTCACGAGATGCACTCTCTGCCCCGTGTCACAGGAGTAAAGAAAGTAAATGGTTGAAAGAGAGGGAGGCTGGATTTGGATAGGTTTAACTCACGGCCAGGAAGGAAGGAGCCACTCTTGGCAGGGACACTGGTGTGCTCTGGGCCTAGAGGTAGGTGTGTGCATATGCAAAGGACATGTCCTCCCTTGTGGAAGGAAGCCAAGGAAGGAGGAGGGTGTGTAAGATTAGAGGCAAGGATATGGACAGAGCCACGTGGGGAGACAGGCGATGCCGAGCTCAACACCTGAACCCAAGGCTGCCTTCTCACAAATACTTCAGGAATCTTCCCAGTTGGTTTCCAGTTTTCAGGCAGTATTCTTTTCCCTAAAGGAAGCAGCAGTCCACTTTAAGTAATTTGGAGGTAGTGATAAAAACTAAAACACCCTGGCTATATGATTAATTAAAGGTATCATCTCAAATTTATAAAATTGCTTATATAAAAGAAGGCACAAAATTGCATTCATATGCCTACACATGTTAATTATGGCTATTTTTCCTTGTTTTTCTGCTGCTGCTACAGCCGTGCCCCATCTATCACTTAGTTTCAGGCATCATAATCAATTGACTGTACCGTAAACAGCCTGTTGTACATGCAGCAAATGATAACATCATTTAACCAGACACAGGGTAAAAAAAAAAACCCCTCTTTTTCATCTATCCAGTCTCCCAGAAGAGAAAAGGATAACCTCACTTGCTGAATGAAAGTAGGCATTTTTTTAAAGAGAGAAGGACAGAGATAGAGAGAGAGAGAATCAATTTTATTTAGTTTTTCATGTGGCTCTTGTTGCTCTGACACTTCATTGTGTACGTGGTGCTGGGGTTTGAACTTGCATCCTCATGCATGCCTGGCAAACACCGTAACTGCTGAGCCACTGCTCCAGCCCCTATATCTTTTTTTAAAGAGAGAAAGAGAGAGAGAGAGAGAGAGAGACAGAGAGAATCAATTTTTATTTAGTTCTTCATGTGGTCTTCGTTACCACGAACCTTCCTTGCATATGTGGTAGTGGGATTTGAGCCTGTGTATTCGCCAAGCAAGCGTCATAACTACTGAGCCATTGCTCCAGCCCCCGAGTAGACATTTTTTATGAGTTTTACTGGAGCAGAGAAGTAGGGAGGACCCCCCAGTCCCACTCCAGAACTACACCCACTGTGACAAAGCTGGGCAAGGGACTCTGTCTCCTATCGAGTGCATGGAACAGCACCCGGCACACACAGGTCCTCAGTTTGCTTCATGTTAACCAAATCACCACCACTCATTTTTTTTCTTTTTTAAAATAAAATTTTATTATAATGAATATTTTCTCAGTATTGGTTTATAGACATTTGAGATAACAAAGATGAACAAATCAGAAAGGTTAATGGAGATAAAAAGAATATTTTACGTGTTTATTCAAATTCCTCATTTTGAACATCTGCTGCTTTTTTTTGTTGTTTTGTTTTGGTGCAAATTTTTCAAGGGATGAAGGGGAGTGAAGTCTGTTATTGGTGATAGTTACTTTGACTAGTTATGATGTTGAGTCTAAATGACCTTTCTGTTAATGTCAGTAGACAATCGAAAGAAAGATTCAAAAGTAGAGCATTGTAGGAATTTGGTGACATTTTTAGATATTCCAGTCCCCAAGAAGGTTACCAGTTGAAATAGTTTATCACAGCCTCCAAGGGGGAAATCACTGCTCTTAATTTCAGTTTCTCTGAGAGGTGGTAAACTTCTTGGAGAATTGTTACTCTTCATCAAAAGGGATATTTTTGCCAGTTGAAAAGAAGTAAAGGTAACATAAAATCTCTTAGTGAGGACCACTACTGTGCTGACACCCAGCAGCCCCCGGGGTTAACTGATTTTCTTCCATTTCTTCCTTAAATACAACCACCGACGCTCATGGCACACTATATGCTTGCAGTCTTGTTCAGCATCATGTCCTTGTCCCTGTGCAGCCCCAGTTAGCTGCATGCCTGTGTGTTTACTAAAGGCAAATAGTGTTAGTTTCCACATCTCTTCCTTCCACTTATCCTTATTATTGTAATTCTGGAATTTAATTAAATATTGTAAAAATTGTTGACAAATGTTAAGAAAATAATAATTTCTATGAAAAACGAGTTGAATGCTCTGGAGAAATGCAATAACATCAAGTCCTCAAATTAGTGGAAAAGACATCTGTAAAAGAATGTAAGTACCTAGAAGAAATGCATTTTCAACCATAAGGAAGCTAAATCTGGAAATAAGTGGTTATAACTGAGTTCTATGAGTGTGCTTAATGCAGGAAAGATAATGTGCAACTCCCATTAGCAAATGCTTTCTTAAAGAATGTACCCATTAAGAGTCAAGGAAAGCAAATATTTTAGCCTTAAATATATAATTTTTAAAAATAGTGTGTTGGTTTCACGATTTTTTTTCCAGTCAGCCAGGAAATTATGTTTCTTGATTGGTAGGTAGCATAAGCGCTCTGATAAAAAATTTAGTACTCTCAATGAGAATCAAAGGCACACAAGATCAGCCATGTATCTCTGCAGGGAGTGCAGTGGCTGGTGGTCAGCCCCACGGAGCCTGAAACAACTTGGGAAAGTTGCTGAGCACTTCCAAGTGCTCAGCGGCCCAGGCCAGAGAGCCTCTGCGGAGCAGGAGGTACTTTCAGTAACAAACCCATCTTGCAAGAAGCTAGTCGTTTGTCTTATGCAGTGTTCTCTGTGTTTCTTTCTTTTTTGGTAATGTTTTACAAAATAGTGTATTTTGAAAACTTAGAGAAAGTTGCAAATTTAATAAATTTTTATATACGCTTTATTTAAATTCATCAGTGTTGAAGTTTTGTAATTGTTGCTTTGTTTTTCTTTCTCTTTCTGCACCGTGTGCACTAGCATACACTCCCTCTCTTTCCTCTTCCTTCATCTCTTCTTCCTGTTTGTATTATAATACAAATTATATTACAAATTATAATACAAATTATTTTACAAATATTGTTCTATTTGCCAAATAATTTGAGTTAGTTGCAAATGTCATAACTTTTACCCCTATGTATTTTTGTGTGCATCTTTTAAAAACAATAATATTCTCTTACCTACCATATAGGGATCAAATTCATAAAACCTGACATCACTATGATAATATTCCATAATATAAAGTTCATATTTATATGATATCTTAGTCTGGGCTGCTAACAAAATGATAGAGATGAGGTGGCTTATAAACAGTAGAAATTCATTTCTCATGGTTCTGGGGTCTGGAAAGACTCAGATCAGGGCTTGGCAGATTCGGGATTTGATGAGAGCTGCTTTCCTGGTTAGTAGCAGCTTATCACTGTGTCACATTCTAAAAGGGCTAGCAGCTCTCTGAGTCGCCCTTATAAGGTCTTGTCTGATCCCATTCATGAAGGCTCACAAAAGGTCTCATCTCCTGACACCATCACCTTGGGGGTTGGAATTTCAACAAATTAGTTCTGGGGAACACAAATATTCAAACAATAGCAGATCACATACCAATAATATTTTTCATAGCATTTCCCCTCCTTGATCCAGGATCAAATCCAGAGTTACTTATTTTACTTTTTAGTTTCTTTTAATCTGGAATAATTTTTCAGTCTTTGTTGTCTTTCATAGTATTGACATTCTGAAAGAGGACCTGGCCAATTGTTTTGTCAAATGACCCTCAATTTGCATTTGTGTTACATTATGATTATTTTCAAGTTAAGCAATTTTTGGTAGGAATACTAAAAAAAAAATAACATTGTTTTCTTCTTAATGCACATCAGAAGGGTATCATGCCTGTTTGTTCTATAATTGGTGATGTTACCTTGGAAAGGATGGCTAGAGGGGTCTCCTTTGTATTTTTATACTGCAAAATTACCATTCTCTTCTTTGTAATTAATATTTGGAAACTGTGGAAATGTACTGTTTCTCATCGAATTTTCACCCCAATGTTTTATTATCCTTTGAATAAGTCAGCTATTACTATTTTGGTTGCTAAATAGTGTACTTATTTCTCTCTACCTCCCTCCCTTCTAGCAGGAGAAATCCAAGATTTACTAGAAATTGGGAGACAGGGGAAAAGAAAAGGTACTCCCTCCTTTTGCCCCAACTTTGGAAAATGGATTTAAAAATTTTTCAACTTGTCAACAAAATTGTCCTGAGGATTCTTGGGGACATCACATCCCTGGATAACATTCCCTCCTTTCTTATTGCCAATGTGTAGAGTTTCTTCGTATTTTTAACCTCTTTGCTCCTTATCCCTCCTATTTCTGCCACTTCCTGTGTCTAGACTCGAAACACAGGAAACAATCATATTTTCTACTCCAACCAGTTTTAAATGAATGAAGTGTGTGAGGTGAAAAGGAGGTAGCTGTGAGAATGCCATTGATGGGAGAGTAAACGGTGATGGGCAGAGGTTCTCAGAGGTCTATCCCCAGAACAGACTCTGAAAACCATAATCATATGTGTTACAGAAGTTACTCTCCTGTAGCATGGCAGCTCCTTTTACTTCTTTGTCCTGCTAGATGAGTGCTCATCTACTCCACAATCTTGAGGTGTATTTTTTGCTTTATTCAGTGGCTTTGTGTTCCAATGTTTTACACTGTTTATTTCATTTATATTTTTCAATAAAAATATGTGACAGGTACCATTGTTAGAGTCTCCACTTCACATGGGAGGAAACTGAGGCTTAGAGATCACAAAGTTGATAGTGAAGGGTTCTATTTCAAGACTGTCCCTTTGGCCACCATATTTCAGAGAAGTGTAGAAAATAGGTATCAGAAAGCTCATGCATGTATGTATGGAATTATCTTCTGGCCCTCCAGCTAAAGCTTACTGACTAAATTTTGAATAAAATGATGCTTTCCAGTGTAATAATGTTGCTGTTATGATTTCTCCCTGAACAAAATGGCAACTCTTCTCAAATCATGGCTGATCCTCATAAGAAATAATAATGGTCCCATTTAGAGATGCGGAAAATGCACATACTGGAAGCTGGAAAGGAATCAACAGTCTGCTGAAGGTTATACTCTAGAGAAGCTGTAGTGGGCATCCTGCAAACTCAGCCTCTGAAATAACACCTCAGAGTAGTGAAGGTTGCTCTCACAGTGATAAAACACAGGGATAAAAATTGTGTGTAGGGGGAGGTGTTGGGGATAAATCTAATTTTCAGAATTTATATATATTATATTATTTCGTTAGAAGCTTGTTTGACTGTTCAACAAATAATTTTCTGAATAAAATTTAAAAAATTGTGCACAGTATTCTGTTAATCTCTTATGATGAAAAATTTACTTTTGTGTATCTGCTCTTACTTCTGTAAGAACTGGGTAGGGTGGTTTGGACAATATCACTTTATCTCAGCAGCAAAATGAGGAAGCAGGACTTGATGTTCTCCAAAGGGTCCCCTCCAATTTCATGGGTCTAAACGTGAGTTGTTATTTTAATCATTCAGTTCTCAAATATCAATAACTTATTTGCTGATGTGACACATAAACATGACCTACACTGAAGTTCATCCTGATGTTCAACCCACAGTGAAATTCTTTGGGACAGTACTCTGCTAATTGGTTCCTGGAGCAGACACTCCAGGAATAAATCCTCCCTGGACGAGGAAAAACTCGGAGATCATTAGCATATTCAGAAGACAAATGCATCACCTCACCAAAATGTTAATGTGCAACATTAATTGGAAGCAGAGGCCAGGCCAGGATTTCCCTGTAGGTTCTGGGAGCCTCAGAGCACTTGGGGGTAGATGGAACACACATCTTTAGGTAATAGATTTATAGGGCTGGGCAGGGAAAATTTTAAGTCCTTTAAACTTTCTTCTTGTCTTCCTTACCTTTTGGTCTGTGTCTGTTTTTGTTCTTAGCTCCCACCTCACTCCCCTTCTCTTTAACTCTCTCTTCCTAATCTCTGCTGTATGGCTCTGGCACAAGAATTAAGAATCAGCGATGAGAAGAAAAGAAAACAAAAACAGAAAAATGTTGACTTCAAAGAAAGCAATAATGAGATGTCAACCTGAGAATTATTTTAGATAGTAACATCCAGTATAAGGTAATAATATGCAATAACTCACCTTTCTCACACCACTGTAGTTACTGCCTTTCCTCTTGGTCCCATTCGTGAGATCAAATCACAGTAAAAACATACAAATAGTAAATATCCTAGCTTAATTTTATCTCCATCCCTTTTTCTCTTTTGCTCCTACTTGAAAATGAATGCACATTCTACTGTAAGCATGTTTTGTTAGTTTGCTTACATTCCTTCCAGAACAAGAAGGGATACAAACAACAAGGAACATGAGCAACTTATCCAATTGTGGAAACCACTCGAAGTGTTTCTGTTGTCCATAACGATAACTAATATTTACATAGCATCTACCATCTGCCAGGCACTGTTCCATCATTTTTAAAACGATTGACTCAATTCTGCAGTAGCCATCAGCTAAATATCATCATTACCCCTGCCCACCTTCTGAAGGGGAGGAAATTGAAACCTTGAGCAACTGAGTCACACAAGTAGCTAGCAGAGGAACTGGAGCTTGACATTATGCAAACTCCAAGTCGGGATCCCAGGCCTTTGTGACGCTGCTTCCCTCAGGTGTCCTATTCTGGGTGTGACAAGTGAACATATATGAACAAACTCATCAGAGCTCAACGAATTGCAGGGACTGGCTATTCAGGAAATAGTGACTGCACACATTTCCTGTTCAGGAACTAGAAAACACATAGATTTAAATACAATCCAATTTATTACCTAAGCCCCGGGAGATCCTACTAGAGATTC
>PVKS010027599.1:0-27346 GCA_004027875.1 Aplodontia rufa
AGAGCGACTAAGGAAGGAGGAGGGTTATGTGTATTTAAAAACAAACCCTAAAAAGAAACCACCGCGCTTCAAATAGGTATTCGCACAGCCAGCCTCACCAACTCCAGACTAGACAGTTCCTTGTTTTAGTATTGTGGCTGTTTTTCCCCCTTCTTGGGGACTAGGGGAGAAGAAAGGGGTACTGATGTTTGGCTCTAGGGGATAGCCCCTTGGAGAAAAATACTTTAAGAGGCCTGGGAGCAAAAACGAGGAGGAAATGGCCCACCCCAGAAGGTGGTGGGTGGTGAGCGCAGACAGACTTGGGTATTTCTAGCCATATGACACTTCCTGTGGCACTGGAAACGAACACCGCGGGCCGAAATCAACCCTTACGAGGTGTTGGATTCGGTTTTGCCAACAGAATTGCTTGTGTGGAAAGCATTTTAATTGTTGGCCTCAGACTCCTCAGACACTTGGGGAATATGCTCCCTTTTCGACCCTTCCTACTCCACCCCACGACCTGTTATCTGGTCTGGGCTTTGCAGTGTAGGTTCTCGTGCTTATTTTGGGCAAGATTTCACCCCCGAGAGGAAGTGGGGGGTAATCTATGATTAATATGCAGTCCAGATTTAATCCGAGGCTGGCCTCGAGCGTGCCGGATGTACACCGCCACGCACACGAATTGCCTAGGGTGATTAAGGGAGCGCGCGGGTTTCGGGTGCCCGGCGCTCCGGGGCCGGGCTGGGGCTGGGGCTGGGGCTGGGACTGGGCCGACCCCAGCGCTGTCCTTTGAGGCGCTGTCACCAGTAGGTGACTGAGAGTTAATTAGGAAGTGTTCTCTGGATCAATGGGCCGCACAGCTCATTAGCGATTCTCTCCAGCCCTTTGCAGGGCCGGCCTGGCCTCCGCCTCCCACACTGGCCGGGTCTCCGCGGTCCTGGCTGCGGAGGGCGCCCCTGGGAAGTGGGGAGGGGTGGGCAACTAGGGACCGCCCGGAGGCGAGTGTAACTTCGCGGGGCGGCGCGTTGCGTGCGGCGCCGGGAGGCCCGCGCAGCCCGCTCTTTCTTCCTGCTCACGGTCGCCTCCGCTGTGTCTTTAACTCGCTCCCGCTCGCGTCGCTGCCTGGCTGCTCCTCCCCGCCTTCCTCGCCTATCTCTTGTTCTCTAAGCACGACGCCTGTGCTCCCCGCCCAGTTTGGGATTAGACAAGATAAAAATAGGACTGCCCAGCGCGCAGAGCTGTGACTGTGCCCCGGCAGCCGGGCTGGTGGGAGCGCGGGGGGCAGGCGGGCAGGCGGTGGGAAGCACCCGCCGGGCGCTCTGGGCGGCCAGAGCCTGTAGGCCCCCACCCTCACGCCCCCCCCGGCAGGCACCGTCACGCTGCCCGGGCTCTGTCCGCCGTGAACCGTGAGGGCCGGGGGGACCTGGGTAGGGTCTCCGCGCTCTCGCGGGTGTTGTTGGTGTGCGGGTGATAGATCGGTCTAGACAGGCATGCAGGCTTCCTCCCGGCTGAAGGACGGCGGGGGTGGGGGAATGGAGACGGCAGCGGATTCCCGTGAGCAGCGAGTGAGCGAGCTAGTCTGAGGGCCCAGAGAGCAGTGGGGAAGGAAGGCTGTGTGTGTGTGTGTGGGGGGGCTTCTCTTAACCCTTTAAGAGTGCTAGAGGTAATGTAATGGGGGGGGTTTGCAAAGAGTCTAGTAGAAATTCCTGGACGCAGAGTAGCCCGCAGGGGGGGGAGGGGTTGGGAATATAAGCCTAGGGTTTTCCTTTCTCTTGTGTGTGTGCATGGACACATCCTGGTGCATCGGTCTGGATTCTTAAGACAAACCAAATGCAGCTGCTAAACAATCTAGCTTGACCTGCTACTTGTCAATGGGGGAGCTGTGAACACACACAATGGACACCGTCACTTAAGGAACTGAGTTTGCTAGATGCAGATGTGTATGCCTCTATGTTCCCAGAGAATTTTTGTTGGTATTTCAGGAGAGGGAAGGTCTGCATAGAGCTGTAGTGGTGGGGCCTCTGACAGTGATTGCTGCAGCTGCAGACTAAGGACCTGAGCCTGAAATGCCAGGCCAGTATGTACAGGTATGCACTGGAGAGAGAGCAGAGGGGCCCTTGAGTTGTCTATATAAATTGACACTTTCAGCCATGAACTTGTGGGTGAGTTAGGATCAGATAAGTGCAGGGAGACAGACACCAAATAAGAGTTGGTCTGGACACTGATGTGATATGAGGTTCATCGTTTGTATATACATATGGTGCTAATATTGAATTGGTCTGAAAATTTAATAAAACTCTGTAGACACTAGTCTAATTTTTCCCAGAGCCTGAAATTGGTAGGTGGGTTATCCTATACATAAACACCATAAATACTAACATTCCACTCTCTTCCTTGCCTCTTTTTTTTTCTTTTAAGGGCTGTGGTCTAAGATATCCTCTATTTACTTTAAAATGGTAAACCCATACTGGTCTGGCCCAGGAGTGAGCCACATTATCGGCAAAGCAAGAACATAGGTAGTGTAGGGAGGTGTGAGTGGTGGACAGGAATGTTCAGATTAAGATGTATGCCTGAATGACAGGTGCTGAGACAAATCATGACACTTGGGCTCCAATGTCCAAATGGAACAAGAGATACATAAGAGATAAAGAACTGGCCAAGAGAAATTTAAAGATGGATATACAAATACAAAGATGTATAGTGGTATAATAAGAAAAAAGTCTGACTTTGTTGAGCCTGAAAACGAGGCAGAATTTCAGTAAGTGGGTCCCAGAGACAAAAAAAGCCCATTTAAAGGTATGAGGAGGGTCACTTGGAAACACAAAAAGCATTCATATGCATATATCCGTGCTTTGATGCTCAGGCACCGACCTCCTCAGTGCCTGACTTTCTTACCCAGGGAGAGAAACGTGGGTCCCGAAAAGTGGGCCACACAACCACATTCACACATACAAGGGAGTCAGGGGCAAAGCATCTCCCAAAGGGTGGATGGTCAACTAGGACTACTTGTTATGGTTTCTGCCTTCTACAAGAGGGTGAAAAGGGTGTGTGCTGACCAGGTAAGAGGGATTCAGAAGAGATTTGGAGTTCTTGACCTTGAATGATTGAATGGTGGAGAAAAAAGGAATAGCTTGCTACTTTGTGGCCTCCAGGAATGGATGTAGCACTGCTGGGGTCTTGTTGGCTAAGGTGGGGCGAAGCCTAGCAGACTGGGAAAAACCAACTGAAAGAAGTGTGGCCCCTGGAAAGAATTAGAGGAGGAAGGCATGCTTTCAGTATATTTGCTTGCTTTATTTCTGCTGGAGGGGACCATGCCTGGCCAGCCAGTATAGGGTGGATTAGCAGGCGCCTCGGTGACCCCAGATACGCACGTAAACCCTGGATAGGGTTTAGTTTGCCCGCGGCGTCTATTTGCCGCGGTCCCTCTTTGTCTAAGCCCAGCCGGGAATTCCAGCTTTATTGGGAAGACCGCACTTGGGTGGAGCCCAGGCCGGGCGGGGCAGGGCAGGGCCTCGGGCTGGGCGGGAGGCTTGCAGTCTGGTAAGGCCAAAGTGCCGCCTCAACCCCAGGATGGTCCTCTGGAGTGCCCGGCAGCCCCTGACAATGCCACCCTTCTGGTTTCCTCGAGGGCGCCGGGCCCAGCGGCAGGGCGGGGAACCGCGTGGGTCCTCCTGGTCTGCGGTGCCCCACCCCACCGCTGCCAGCCTGAGGCCGAAAAGAGCACTGAGGGCCCTTTGTTAGGCCTTGGGGTCACACCCGCGCCCTGGGGGCTGCAGAGGGGCGGGGGAGCAGTGTTCTGGGCGGGAGAGGCTTCGTATCCCGGGCCGGGCCGCTAGTCTTAGGATCGGGCCTGTTGGAGGCCTAGCCCAGATTAGAGCAGGGACACGAAGGCCTGGCCTGTTTCTTTGCTAGTGTTTATGGCCGACAAGATCCGTTTGCAAAGCCGGTAGTGCTGTTGAGGCCTAGGTGGTGGAGCCCGGAGAATCCACCTTGCCAGGAGTGTTGGGCCTGCTTGGTGCTCCTGGGTAGTGGCTCAGTCGCGTTCGATGTGAGCACTTGGTCTGGGGCGTGCACTGATTTCCAGCCCTATCCCAAACGCTTTATCTTGTTGCCCCAACATGTTCCTCAGGAAAGAATATCTGACTTTTTGTTTGGTAGGATTTCATTAATGGTGCTGTTCTAGATAGTTCTTTAGAAGGCCCCTTTCTGGGCGAAAGGTCACTTCCGTGTGTTCCCAGTGGAGGGTTTCAAAAATGCAGGTCCTCACTTGACTTTCTGTTAGAGCCATGTATCACCAGCCAGTACCCACGGGCTGGGCTCCCCGTGATTAGACAAGCGGGGAAGTCCACTCGGAGAAGATTCTGACAGCATAAAATATAATTTGTGATCTAAAAGACAGTTTCCAGTATAATCTCATTATGCACCACAGACTCCCGGTGTTATTTTGTGGAAGGCGGACAATGATCAATTTACATTGACCCGGGGCTGGGCGAGCTTTTAGATGGTAATTGCCATATTGATTTGCATGCAAAAAGGAGACCTGCTAAAATTAAAGACCGGAAGCTAAATTAAACTAAATTTATTGTCTAGGTGCAAACCCAGGGAACTGTTGGGGGAGGGGAGCGAGTCAGGTCTGGGTGCCTGGGGCGGAGCAGGTGAGAGGCTCGAGCTTCGCGAGGTCACAACTTTGGGAGCGATCTTTGCCCTCGTGATTTCATAATGTGGGGAGGGGGATGTGTTTGGGAAAAAGTTATAAAAAAGGTATTATGGCAGTAAAGGCGCTGGGGTCTATCAATGCAAATAGTAACTGCGAGGGGAAGAGGAGGTTTAGAAGGTTATAGGGGTCTTCCAGCACCATTTCCGGCACTCCCCACCCCCCATTTCTATTGTTCTGCCGGGACGTTCACCACCGTGCTAGGGACACCAAGAACTCTTGCCTTTGAAGAGTTAAAGGGGGGGCAACCCTTCCCCCTTCCCGCCTCGCTCTTTTCCCCCTGCCCCCTCCCGCAGCGTTAGACCTCAGCGAGAGTGCGCGAACGTGTGGGGCTCCCTTAACGCGCGCCGCGGGCAGGCCCGCACCGTTGGAGCTGCGGGGGAGTTCTCCTGAAGCTGTGGCCGCAGGCTCGGCTGGACGGCGATCGCTCCCGGGAAGCCGCCGGTTCCAGGTGGCCCAAGTAGGCGGGGGTGGGGTAGATGGGGGAAGGCGTCGGTCCCGGCCGCCGTCTAGCGGTGCCCAGGGCGGGAGGTCGCCTCCCCGGAGGGGTTGGTGGGCCCTTGCCGGGCTGGGTGGAAGGGAGGGCTGAAAACTCGGCCCGCTCGCCTTCGCTGGAAAGTTTTAAAAAGAGAAAGAAAGCCACTTGCGGAGGGCTGGCCCGGAGCCAGGGGCCGCCGGGCCGCGGGGGCTGCTCGACCCGGGAGCCGAGTGAGCGCTCGGCACCGCCGTTGCCCCTCCATCCCTCCCTCCGCCGAGGCCCTTGCCTGCCTAGTCGCGCCGCGGGGCCATTTCGCACATCCGGAGCTTCGGCGTTGTTAGGAGCAAACGGTCCCGGGCCAGGAAGCCCGCAGGGGCGGTCGAATGTCCGGTGCCCCCGTCGGTTCCCTCGGCCTCCAGCAGGAGCTGGCTCTGGGCAGTGGAACCTGCGGCGTCGGATGTAGGTAGTTTCCCGAAACATCTGAAAGCCTGGGGCAGACCTAGAAATTGGGGATAGGGTAGGTGGGGGAAGTTGGGCTCCGAGGTTTGGCGCCCAGCGATTTGGGGAGGAAAGGTTGGGAAAAGGACTCACACCCTATCCCCTACCTTGCGGGGCTTTAGCCTTCTTTGGGAACACTGGTCCACTAGGGCCTGCATCGCAAGCCACTTGGCTGGTAATTCCGTCTCCCACCTACTTTGGTCCCTAGAGTTTTTCGTTTAAACCCTGGAAGAAGTACGTGTAGGAGTTCCTTCCAACAGGCTTTTACTCTAGATAAATTGATTTATTGCTTTATGTGACAAAACTTAGGGTGGCAAGCCCGAAGCTCCCAGTGCTGGTAGTCAGCAATTTTCTGGAGGCCTGAGAGTAGCAACCCACCTACCCCTGCCTCTGTGGGCTGATAGGAAGGGAATGTGTTGCCTTGTTGGGTGCCTTGGCCTTATACCAGGATATTGCAGCGTGGGGCTATTTGTAGGATGTAGGGGGAAATTGTGAAAGACTTTGAATGGACCCAGAGATTAGTGGGTGTAGGAGAGACTGGGCTTTGGGCTCACAGTGGACCCAATTACATAGGCGTTAAGTCCTTTTTTTGTTTGTTTGTTTCTTTTTAAACTCTGCACTTGGGCACACAAAGCCTAAGAAGGCTTCTGAACTTCTTTGAGGAGACAGTATGTGAAAATAGGGATTTGGAATGGTACAATTAGACTCATAATTGGCTCCTCTCCGAAACTCCAGGACTGAGTTTGACCGTGGCCCATTTTTACTAGCTGTGTGACCTTGGGGGCAAGTTATTTATGGCCTCTGAGCCTCACTAAGTTTCTTCATTTGTAAGACTGGGAATAATTATCCACCTTCAGGATCAAAGAAGAATTCTTGGCACATAGTAGGCCCCGAGGATTAATAATTGCTTTGAGTAACTGGCCATGTTCCTATAGGTTGCTTCTCCATTCCCTGCTACCACTGATGCCCTCTGAGACCTGCTAGGTCAATATCAGGGACCAAGGATGCAGTTTAAAGGACCCCTCCAAGGGTCTCCATGGGTTCCTCTTTGCCTTTGTCACAGTTCTTTGCATTCTGCCTTTTAAAAGATTCCATATGAAAAGACTTGGTTTGCTCCCCCGCCCCCAAAGTGGGATCCTTATATGGTTAGGAATTGATTCCAGAACCAGTATCTAGGTGCTTTTAAACAAATCTTCCCATCTTTATTTCCGGGGAGAGACCTGGCTGGAAGAGGTGAGAGGGGGTGGCCTGCTGCTGAGGCCAGAGGTGCTGTGGTTTGTTTGATAGGGATTAAGTCCGGATGTTATGAGGGCTCAGCGTGGTTTTCAATAAAGTCTGCCAGGGATTGCTTTTATATCGATATGTATTTTAAAAAAATTACTAGCATGAGAAGAAAACCAGACCTGTATGGATCCAGGCCGGTAGTAAGCTACTGTGATCAGGTTTCCTACTCGACTCCCAGAGGGGAAGTCAGCGTTTGATTGAAGCTACACTTGGTTCTTGACTCTCAGGGGATGCCTGTTCTGAAACAGGAGCCCTCCCTTCCTTTCTCTCTCCTCTCCCCCTCCCTCTTTTTCCCTTCTTCCCCTAAAAGCCTTTGTGCTGAAAGAGCTTCAGTAGGCATGAATCCCTGGTCCCTCTAAAGAATGCCTTACAGCCTTTGCTGACATTGTTGTGTGAGCAGTGGGTTTTACCAGGCCAGCAGTTTTGCCCCCATTTTAGCTCAATGTTTTAGAGGTAGCACAAGGACAGGATGCGCCTAACTGCAATGATTGCCACAGCTGTAGCCCTGCCTGGCCTGGAATCTGGAGACGCCTTAACCTTTGCCCTTGGGGCCCTCCAGGAGGGGGGAGGAAGGTGGGGAGCTCGACGGCTGAGGATTGTTCTCGAGGGTCTGTTTGTTTTCTCCAGCCAAAGAGGCTGAGGGTGGAGTCACCCAAGCGCCGAGAGAGTATGTTCCAGCTTTGGGTCTGATTTAAAACTTGGTTTAATTGGAGAAACTCCTAGGCATTTCACAGTTCTGTACAAATGCAAACTTGAAATAGCTCAAGGCCTACGTCATTTAGGAAAGAATAAATGAAGTACAGAAATGTCCAAAGTATGTAAATCCTAGAGTTGTCTGCCCTCCCATAAACACATGACAAGTGCCAAGGCATTTCCAGTCAAAACACCCATGGACCCAGCAGCCTCCATCCTTTGTATTTATTATTTTATTAACAGCATTTTACACAGCATTTAACAAGCACAGCCTGCCCGCTTTGCACAAGACTTTCAGCAGACTGGGGTGGGAAATGGGTGGGGGCAGGGTGGAGTGGTCTGGAGAAGCTACTAGCTGGAGGAATCTCTCCAGATGGGTAAGGGGATTTATTTCTACTGGCTAAAAAGAAGACAGAAGTCTTGCCTGGGAGGAAGAGATCCCTTCTCTCCCATCCCAGGAGGAAAGTTGTGCCATTGTGTGTCTGGTCTTGGTTTTCATCCTAGAAGGTAGAACAGGGTCCATTTTAGACTACTCTGCCCATTGGTTATTGGTAATTTTCAAAGAATAAGTATTTGTCTGCTGTCGTCATTCTATATCCTGGTGGAAAGTTTATAACGAAAAGTAATGCCTTTCTTAAGTCATAAAATGAGCCTTGTATGATTATTTAATTAAAATCTATTTAAGGACCGATTAGGCGTGTAATTTGCGCTAATAATGACGATTATGGAAATGTTCAACTTAACCAAAAATCATAAAGGAGACATTTTGATCAGTGGGGCGGCCAGTAAGTATTCAGTGAGTTGGGCAATTTCTGAAAGACCAGAGGTGGTCCTCTGCAGGGCTGCACAAAGCCCAGACCTGCCTGGCCTCTGTGACAGGGCCTGGTGAGCTGTAGGCCTCCCTGTCCTGATCCCAGCCTGGCCAGCTCGTCCAGCCTACACTTGGCCGAGTGTCCTAGGAGTCAGAGCAACCTCGCTTCCATCATGCTTCTCCAGGCTACCAGAAGGCACAAACTCTGGGAGAGGGTTGATAAACCACAGAGAAATCTCTGTGAAATGGCGGTGCTCTTTGGCTTTAACAAACAGCACTGACAAACGCATGCTTCCTTGGCTGGCCTTGGCTGGAGCCTGGAGGGGTGGGGGGAGCAGGGGTCCCTTGTTCCGGAGAAACCTGCCAGCTGCTGGGCTTGGTGCGAAGGCGAAGGCAGACACAATGCTGCTGTTGTTGGTTTGATCTCTAACTGTGGATTGTTAGTCTGGCTTTAACTATGTGGTAAGGGGGGAATGTGAAGGCTGTTTACAGCGAGTGCAAATAATGTGACAGCTGTTGGCGCGCGAGCAGCGCTGCGCCTCCTCAGCACTTACACAAAGCGCGCACTATGCAGGCCCGCGGAGGAGCTGCAGAGGTGGCCGCCACTTTCTGGCCAGCCTGTCCTCAGACTAGAGAAAGCTCAGAGGCACAGCCCTCCCCATCTCCTAGCACACACCTTTATGACTTCCCAGGGAGGGGTCGGGGATTGGAGCTGGTTTTTATGTTGTGGTTTAGGGAGCTCTTCAGGCAGAGGTGGCAGGAGAAGGCCCACCAGGTCATGAGTGTCTGTCTGGGGGGTATTGGCCAGGATCCATGGACTGGGTCCTCAACTGCTTGTGACAGAGTTTGTAAAATTTGAGAAAATCAACTTTTACCCCTAAGTAAGCTTACCTCTGCAGTGTCCCAGTTATTCAGACAAGTTAGAGACAGGCGGGCCCTGTGTTCTGGGCGTTGGGTGCTGTTTCCCAGGGTGGAAATGCACGTGTGTAGGTTCAGGACCAAAAGGCGGGTGTATTTCAGGCGAAGGGGTGCAGGTTGGCTTCCCATTTTCCGGAGTGCATTTGCCTCCAGCTGAGGACACGAAGGGGCAGTCCTGAGGCCTGTCCACAGCGCCACCCACTCTGGGCACCAACTTGATGCTCACAGCCACAGGCGCCTGAGTTCCTGGTCTCCCGCCAGGCCCTGCCCAGAGCAGCCAGGTGGGAGGGAGAGCAGTTGGTGGCAGCCATCACCTGCTGGAGATGCATGGATGGCCAAGAACGTGGGCCTGCCTCTGGTCTAGCCTGGGGCACACTGAGTATAGAACACCACTCCAACCCCCCCAGGAATCCCAAGGTTGAAGCCTTCCAGGCCCCAGCTCCTACCTGCCTGTGGGGTTTGGAGGATCACTTAGGGCTGATTTAAATTTAATTGTGTGACTTCTGTCCCCGGGTACTAGCCTAACCCCAGGATATCTGCAAATCCAGTTCACCTCCCCCACCCCAGGGCCTACCATTTGGGTTTTACCGTGGACTGATTTCTACAATCTACTTGGGTTCCCTTATGGGGAGCTGGGAGATGCTTCTGGAGTGATACATGAACTTCGGTGCCAGTTCTATAAATTGGTCTCTTTTTATGACGTGTGCCATTTTCTGTAGGAATGTTGCTTGCAAAACGAGTTTCGCCTTGGAGGAAAGGCGGAAAGATAAACAAGCCTGCAACGCCAAAACACTGGCAGTCTTTCCCTCCTTCCAGCTCTCTTAAAGCAGCCGGGCTGTATTTCCAGGATTAGACTCATGCTTGTGAGGAGGGACTCTGGCTTGGCTTTTTTTTCCCCCCAAGCAAATGCAAATTAGAGAAAAATAATTTTCTTTCAACGATATGCAATGTATTAGTCACTTGTTATCGTGCTCCGAGGCAGGCCTCATTTGCGCGTCTGCCAGCTCGCTCACATCTGCTCAGCGCTGTTCAGGGCATTTTAACCTTGGCGATGTCGTGTCGTCTAGTCCTATGGATCTAGGAGGAGTAATTAAACTCTGAACAGCTACAGAAATTCATGGGCCCCCATCTATAGTGTAGTTCCATGGCTTTGTTTTGGGGTGCTTTAAGTTCCAAGGCTGAGTAGCAGACATGGGGTTCCTATTGTTCCTTGTAAAGAAAGTGGGTGTCCTTCTCCTCCTGACCCTCAGCCTCAGCCGTCCCAGGATGCCCAGGCTCTGCACAATCAGCAAGAAAACTGCATGCAGATCGCAGGATTCCTGCGTTTTAAGGATCTTTTGTATCTTCAAAGTTCCTTTGTGCTTCCTGTGTATACTAATGATAGCTGTTATTGGCCTTATGGTATAGCTTGTTCCTTTCTGGTGAGGGGGGCAGGTGGCAGTAAATGCACTTTATTCTACAAAACCCTGATGGATACTGAAGTGCATAGACATGGCCTTCAGAGGCTTATCGTGGAGCGTTTATTTGGGATTTGCCCCAGGTGTATACACTCTCAGTGAGGACTCTGTAGGGAGTAGACCAAAGGTGGTGTACGAGTTGGATTGTGTTTGAGTGTAGCTTGGAGTGTGGCAGGTAAGAGGATTCCTGGTTTTTGTCTTAGGTTTCAGGTGTTGGGTGGCCTCCTGTTGAGGGACACCTGTTTCAAAGTTCACTCCCTCTTGCCCTCTTGAATACACAATTCCCTGACTCCTGGTCTGGCATGACTGCGAAGGAAAGTGAAAGGAAAAAAAAAAAAAAAAAACCCAGGACAGGCCATCCTAGGAAAAAGGGGAAGTGTATCTGCCTCTCGTTGGATCTGGGAGAAAAGGAGAACCTGATCCCTGATCCCGGCCTTAGCTCTGCCTGGGGGCAGGAGTTGCGTGGCCAGCAACTCTCAGGGTCCATCAGTGCTAGTGCCTTCGCTCCCGGGTTTCCCGAAACACTCCCCCTTTACATTTGGCTACATCCAGAGGAACAATCACCTAGTTTGATAGGAAGGGAGCCCAGAACAAAGGCGGGAGGGGTCGTAGTGCCAGTTCCCCATGGGCTTGGTGGCATTTCCCAGGAGGTCTTGGGTTCCTCCTTTGCCCACACAAAGTTTCTTTTTGACAGAGATTCAATAGCGAGGACAGAAGGTGCGGTGGATCCTCAGGAAGCTGAGCTGGAGGCACGCTGGGCGACAGGGTCCAAGGGGTTAACTCGGGTGGGGGGCCGATCGGGAAGGTCTGGCTGCCCAGACTGTTGGGAGTTCCTGGAAGGCCCAGCGGGGGTCACATCTGCAGGATGTGTGCGGGGTGGCAGCTCCACTCTGGGACCTTGGTGGAGGAGGGGCGGGCAAGCCCTGAGCAGCTTGGGTGTGTACGGTGGGAGAGAAAATCCCTTTGTTGCAGATGGCTTGCGCTCTGCGGAGGCTCGGAGAGGGGGCGCCCCTCCCCCCCTCTCCTTCACCATCTCCTCCTAGGGCCAAGTTCACTTCCCACCCAGGTGGCTCTCTGTTCTGACCCAGGCACTCTGAGAGAAGGCTGGAAAGGTTCTGAGTGTTCGAAAGGGTCAGGGCTCTGCAAATCCTCACTCTCATCCCTCCCCTCCTGCTCCCTGCTCAATCTGTGACTAACAGAAAACTTGTTGTGGGTGGGGTGCCCCTGGAGGTTAGGCCACAGCCACTGCTTGGAGTGTGCCAGGAAACAGCAGCACCTGGTTGGCTTTATCAGCCTCCCTCACCCATCCCCTGGCCCCACCTGGGTGGGAGGACAGCCTAGGTCAGTTATCACCCTTAATCGCACCCCTGGAAAGCTCTGGCCTGGGACCTGGGAACAGCTTGTGGGTCCCCTACTCCCTAGCTACAGAATGCCTGGGAAAGCAGCCTAGGAGGACCCACCCCACAAGCACATCCCTACAAGGGTTTTCTTCTCATCTCCCACCCCCACACGGGCCCTCCCCCCAACATCCTAAAATAGGAATTTCTTCACCCCTCCTTCCTTTGACACCAGGAGCCTGATGCTGCTGTGACTCAGTCTGGGTTTGGAGCAGCCCCAGGAAGGGCTGGCGCTAGTTTGGGGCTTCTGTGAAATCTACACAACTTCACTGAAGGTCATCCCTCCCTGCCTCTGGCTCCCCCACAGAATGGGGTGGTACTGCCACAAAGAGACCATGCTGCCATTCTAGGGCTTGTTAGACAGTATGCTTAGTGGAGTCAGATGCTGTTTAGTAGGGTCAAACGTGGCCAGTACCAGCTATTGCTAGGCAAAACTCAAGTCCATAGTGCAGGTTAATCCTCTGGAAAATACAGTGCCAAATATTTACAGAGGGGACCAAGGTTGGAGAGGTTCGGCCACCTGCCCAGAGAAACACTGTTGGTGAGGGTAGGAGCTGGAAGGCTGTGCTATGTTCTTCCTGCATGTTCCACTGGACCAGCTGTGCACTGGGTGAGACCCCTTACCTAAAGAGGACCCAAGGGCACAGGCTGGAAACCCTGGTGCCTGTTCAGTCATCTGAGCCAGAAGCCCCCACCCCCACCCCAGACATGTCCAGTCTTTTTGGCCACTGAATGGATCATTGCCTTATGGGGGCCCAAGGAGCCTATTGAGAAAACTTAGAGAAAGGGTGCCATCAGCATTCATGTGGAGAGCAAGGAGGTGTGGTTTGGTTTCTGGGCCTCGGTACTGTTCTCTGGCGATGCTTTTCATATTGTTTGTGCCCCTTGACCACATACAACTGCACATTGAACCAGTGGAACTGATTGCCACCTCAAGGGTGAAGCAGTAGTAAGTGGCCTAGATGGAGAGAACAAAGGGCCAAGAGGGGCCTGGTACTGTCTTTTCTTTTCCTTTGGTTCCAGCTCTCGCCTGCTCTCTAAAGTGTTTTCTGTCCTTTTCCTCAGTCCATAATGATGTTCTTATGGCAGGAATCGGCAAAATAGGGGCAGTGGGTGCTGCTCTGGGCCTGTGGTTCCCCTTGCTTCTTTTTACAGGGGGCAGCAGTGCACTTTTTCAGGGATGGCAACCTTGGCTCCTAACCTTGGCTCCTCTGACCCATCCTCCCTCCCCCTTCTGACAGTCAAGCTCCTCTTCTTCATTGTCCAAGCCATGCGCTCAGGTACTCTTAACACAGGCCTTGGCCTTGGAGCAAATGACTGCTCAAAGTATGTCCAGGTGACCCAGGCTTTCAATTACCACTGCCCTAAGAACTGAGACCATGCTGTGCGTGCTTGTGATCTGATCTGCAAGCTGAGTCTCTCCGGAACTGGGTGTTCCAGCAGGTAGCTCCAGCAGTTCGCAGTCTGCTCTTTAGGAACTAGACACCCTTTCCTGGCTGGTCTCTTCTCTCAGCCATCTTTCCACTTCATTCCCGTGCCCAGTTCCTTCTCCCCTTCTCTCTACTACTGGATAAAAGGGTTAAAACCCAGAGCCAAGGTACAGCTTAGCAGCTCCCACTGCGAACAGGTTGGTGCTTGTAAAGTGCTTTTCATGAGTGACTTAACACATCCCAGCACTTCTAGAAGCATAGTCTGCAGGGGGGGACAGGCCTTGAAAAGTAAGGGCAAACCAACCTTTTGAATATAGCAGCAAAGTGCCTTGAGGTGCTCTGTTTATCATCAAAATCAGATCTTTTGCCCTCTCCCACCATATCCCATGGCCAAGGTCGGCATGGTCAGTTTTGAATCACTTTGCCTGGGAGGTGGGGGGAGGGACACCTATTTCAACTGCAGCTTCTAGAAGTGGGTTGATATGAGTGTACCTCTCCCCCTCAGTCTCCTTTTGATTCTTACATCAGTGTTCTATATCCCAGGGAAGCCCTTGTTGCTGCTGTGGGTAATGGGAATCCTCAGAATGGCAGGGTGGCCTTTGCAGATGTTATTCCTGGTGGGAGCTTGGGTTGCTCTTGTTTGTCACCCTGGAGAAGGACCTCTTCCTGCATGCCACTGTTTCTTGGCCCTTTCTGCTCTGCTGTATCATTGGCCAGGCACCTGAAGAGTTAAAAGTCTTTAGCTTGTTGCAATGAAATTATGGCTGGCAGTGGCGCCGCTGTTTGTTCAACAGACCTCCACTTTTAAACAGTTCACAAAAAGTTCATGGGGCAGTGAGAGAGAGAGAGAGAGAGAGAGAGATTGTAGTCCACAGCGGATCCAATGGTGCCACCCCACTTCTGCTTCTTTATGTTCACCACCCTCCCCTCCCCCGCCACCCCAAACATATATACAACACTGAAACTGCTCCTGGCCTCAACAGTCCATCTGACCCTGTGCAGGTCAAAACACTTTTTGGAGGGAGGTGCAGTGGGCAGAACCCAGGGTCTATCTCATGCTAAGTAAGCATTCTACCACTGAGCTACACCCCCAGCCAGCCCTTTCTGTTTTAATTTTATTTGGACACAGGGTCTGGCTGAGTTGCTGAGGCTGGCCTTGAACTTGAGATTCTCCTACCTCAACCTCACAACTAACTGAGATTACAAACATGTGTCACCTCACCTGGTGAAAACACTTCCTCCTAATGGTTGGTGTCATTTCATTGTGTCATTTTAATATTGAAAACCCCAAAAGACCAGTCCTGGAGAATGAATGAGGCTTCGTGAGCACCCAGTGGTTCCAGGTGGCCTTCTCTGAAGAAAAGCCTTTCCTGGGGAAAGAGCTGCTAGCTTTTTGTGGGGAGGGGTCAGAGGATTACTGGGACTATTCTGTTCCTCTCTAAGGTACCTCAGGGCCCTTGTACCAAGGTGGCTACTCAGACGTGTGGAGGGGGCAGCTCATTTAAACGAAAGGCCAATTTTCAAGAACTGGGATACCACAAGATTGATTTTTCTTTTCTTTCTTTCTTTCTTTTTTTTTAAGAGAGAGGGACAGTGAGAGAGACAGAGAAAGCGAGAAACAGCTTTATTTAGTTTTTCACGTGGCCTTAGTTGCTCCAACACTCAATTGTGTACGTGGTGCTGGGGTTTGAACCCAGGTTCTTGTGCTTGCCAGGCAAGCGCCGAAACCGCTGAGCCACCGCCCCAGCCCCAAGATTGATTTTTCTTAGGCCCCAAGATTGATTTTTCTTAGGCAGATGCTTCTTCCCTCGTCCTTTTCTGGAGACTTGATTGAATAACTCATTTTCTCCTGATGGAATTTCTGCATTTCATCCATGAAATGCAGAAGGGAATGGCAGAAAGGGGATGGCATAGTGTGGTCCCAGTGCTGCTGCCCAACAACCAGGACACACCAAGGAATGATGCTCCATTTTCTTATTAGACCACCCAGAAGGTCTTCCTTTTGTTGTTGGAAGAGGCAGGGGAGGCTAGGAAGGGGACACTTTGCAGAATGTGCCTTGTGGTCTGCTAAGCATTGGTGGTGTGGCCTTGTCGCTTGCTTTGTTTATTTAGAAAGTGGGGGGAAAGCCCATGAGCTCCCCCACAATCTTCCCCAACACCCGAGTCAGTCCTTTTGGGGTGCTATGGCTAACCCCTTGGAAATGCTCCATCCCGTTTGTCAGAAGCTCACCCTGCCTGGTGCCTCTGCAGATCTCTGCCCCTTCCTAGGCCCTTCTTTTCCTTCCTGATTCATTGTTGAGCTCTAACTGCATGGTGTGTTGTTGCTTGTGGATTGTGGATTAACAGACGTTGTTCTATGGATGGGGGCTGGTGGGGGATGCTGGTGGACAAAAGACGCAGTTAGGACAAATAAATGCAGGATAGCCTGGCTTTTGAGTTCTGCCCTCCCAGGTGCTCCCCTGACCCCCACCCCCAGTTTACTGTGGCAGAAGAGTCCCCAGACTGAGTTCCTCCTACCTACCAGTGCGAGTGAGCGATGGACCGACTGACCCAACCGACCTGGCAGTCAGTCAGTCCTCCGTGTGCTAAAGAGTAAAAGCAAGCATTTGCATATTTTCTCCTGCTAACAAAGGAAATGTGTCGACTTAGGGAACATTTGGGCTTTCGGAAACTATGTGGGTGGGTGTGTGAGGGAAGAGAAGAAAAGTTCCCCTGATGATCTGCACACCAATTATTTCACACTCAGGTTTTAGTTCCGTGGAAAAATGCTGTGGCCGGTCCAGGACAAGGGAAACTGAGATGCGTTTGTGAGCAGGGAATTGCCGAGGGCCATCGGTCCCAGGCATTAAAGGCTCCCCTACTTATTAACCCAGCATTTAACAGCAGGATATGGGCTGAAGCGCAGTCAAAAGAAACGGCTCAACCTCCAAAGAGCAATTAAAATCCTGCACGAGGATAAATCACGCGCCGTGATAATCCTGTTAATAAAATGCAGCTTGTCCTGACCCTTCACTCATGCAGCAAACTAGAATGTGATGTGGGTGGGGGCGGTGGGCAGAGAAGGTAAGGGCGGGGGAGGTGGTCTGGGCTTCTCTGCCTCAGCAGCCTCCCCCTCCCAGGAGATGGGAAATGGGTGGCTTTTGCCCGCTCCCCGTGTGCCAGAGGCAAGCCCATCAGCCTGGGCTGCAAAGACTTCTGCGCTCACTAATGATTTCTTGTCCCCAGCGAGCAGGCGTCATTGAATTACTCGGCCTCCTCCTTCTGCAGCTCCCAGGCAAAACCACCCAGGCAAAACCACCCGGGTTGGGTGCTTAATCTAATGTGGGGCTTTGGTGGGGCGGTTTAGCAGCCCACGGACTCTTTTTCACCCTCCATCTATAAGTTGCACACACAGCAGCCCTGGAAATTCAGCCCTAGAAACACCAGTATCTCTCTGTTGTGACTTCAACTGCCAGCCCCAGGAAGGATCAGTGTGTGCTTGCCAGTGATCTGGCACCCTACGGCACGTCCCTGTAGCTATTGCCGTAGTACCCCCCTGGAATAAAGGCTTCCTCTGTAGCAAGTGGCAAGAATGAATGATTTTTTTCTTGACCACCAAACACTTTCAAAGGCTGGGAAAGGGGGAGGGCAGGCTCAGCGATGCGGGCTGTGCCTTGCTTGGAGCGGCTGGGCTTTAATCTGCTCCCCTCCCCCACTGCCTCCTACCAGGGAAGCCTCATTCCCCACCGCTGGATGTTGGGGTCAGGTGGGTCCTCTGCTCTTGGACATCTGTAGACCATCAAGCACAGTCTGCATCCTGTATGAATTGCCTTGAAAGAGAGGCCTTCTCTACTTCGCCGTTTGGCTCTCCTTTACTCAACCTCCTGGGATTTTGTTTTTTCTTTTCTTTTCTTTTTTTTTTTTTTAAACAGACTAGACGCTTGAAGCCAAGCTGCCATCCAAGAGGACGACATGCTTTCAGCAACCCCCCTGTATGGGAACGTTCACAGCTGGATGAACAGCGAGAGGGTCCGCATGTGTGGGACTAGTGAAGACAGGTGAATGCGCATGCCTGGGCGAGGCCTGGGGAGGGACAGCTTGCCGTCTCCCCTGCGCTCTGGAGCAGAGCCCGAGGGGACCCAAAAGGGTTGGGTGGGGGGGAGATCTGCCTAGCCAGCGGCCCTTGATTTACAGTTTTAACAGGCAACCCAGCTCAGCGAAGCATTGCCGCCCTTTAAGAGATTAGCCCCTAAAGCGGCCTTTCAGCGCACTTTCGTCCTTAATTTATTATTTCATATTTATGAAGGAGAATTAATCCCAGTCTATATGCTGCTTTAACTCTAAATGTCAGGAGTGTGGGCCCAGGTGGATCGGCATTCCATGTGCTTTTAAAACAAATAGTTTGCTCAGTAATAAATGGGGAGATTGCCACCCTTTCCTTCAGCAGAGCCTGGGGTTTTGGGTTGCCTTCTGCTGCCAGTTTGGGGAGGACGTTGGCCTCTGCATTTGATTGCCCAACAGCTCCATTATGCTTCCTAATCAATAATTTTAGAATGGGGTAGAGGCAGCTAAACAGTAGATGGCTGAAGCTGCTCTTTGGGGTAATGATGAAACTTTTCCTCTGCTGCTTGTCAGCGATTTTATCCTGGGGATTTGAAAGTTGGCATCAAGCACTTTCTTTATCGATGTTCTCTGATAACAAGTCCCAGGGCAGCCGCAGCAGCCTGGCACAGATGTGCAGCTTCCTTTTCAGCCTAGAGCAGCTGACATTTGTATGATACTAGTATGTCGTCCCCCCTATCATTTTGATAAAGGCAGTCAAATATGACTTCATTATTACCATGGAAACCAGTTTCCTAAGGACATGGTCCCTAACTTTGTTTTGGGAAAAAGTTTTGAAAGCCTGCCCTCATGGTTAAGGCAGATGTGGTTCATAGAAGTGGTTCAAGATGGGGCCAGCCGACAGTCTCCAGACTTCCAGCCCCTGCTTGGTCTTTGGCCATTTTACTTAATGTCTGCTCTCCAGATAGCTAATAAGGATTGGCTAGGACAGCACTTGGCATCTCTAGAGAAAAAGATCGCACGGGAGAAATGGTTGTGCTTAATTTCTGGCTTACCCACCTCAGGGACATATTTGATTCATGTCCCCACTATTGTGCCTTTCCTTTGTTTTTCCGGGGCAAGTTGAATCACTGTTTAAAGGCACCTTTCCAAATGGGTCATCTAGGAGGTAAGGAAAATCAAAAATATGGGATTAGCAGAAACTGGTCTGGTCTAGGAAGATCTGTGAAAGATGGATTCAGCAAGGAATGTTTTCATGAAGTTTGTATCATTTTAAATAGGAAAATTCCTGTAAATGATGGTGACGCTTCAAAAGCGAGACTGGAACTGAGAGAAGAGAATCCCTTGAACCACAACGTGGTAAGAGATTAATGGCTTCTGTTGATGTGATATCTGAATATCAGTGATCTGTAATCAATTGTGCATTAATTTGCATACCATTAAGGGACCCGGGGAGGGGTTCCAGATGAGGCCAAGTAGAAAGCCTCTCTCTGCTACAGGGCAGGGTCCCACCCAAGCTCTTCCCATTTTGCCCTGTCGGCAGTGTGTCCAGTTTTTGTTTTTCTCCGCCCCCACCGCCAGTACTGGGGATTGAACTCAGGACTTCATATATGCTAGGCAAGCACCCTGCCACTGAGCCACATCCCCAGCCCAGTGTGCCCTTTTTGACCATCGCTCATTGACTGGCGGGATGTGTGCCACATCAGTGCGCTTAGCTGGATAAACTTCCAGCCTCCCAGAAGCCCCTAAGGGTTTACCTTTGCAGTGAAATGTGAAACACAGGCTGTCTCTTTGGGCATCAAGGAGAGGAAGTCAAAATACGCATCCACAGTTTGACCCCTGCCCTTTTCATTGATTTAGAAATGAGATGGCTCAAGTCCTCCATTCCTGTTGTCCCACTGAAGATTGTTTTCTTGTCCTGTTAAATGATGCCTTCCTAGACTGGGCAAAACAAAGTAAACATAACTCTCTCCCCCAAACCTCAAGAGGCCCTGGAAGGGCTAGTGTGAGTCCCGTGCCCCAAGAGAGGGTGCACACAGCATTGCACTTGATGCTTTCTCAGTTGCAGCCAAAAATTTTTGTTGAAAGATGGATTTTCCAGTGTTCATAAATGGCCAAATTAATCTATGGGCCTCCAGTCAAAGGGGATGAGGCTTTTTGTGCTTTCAGACTACTAGATGAGCAGGGTTGAGGAGGCTGGCTGCAAAGGGGCGGATAAGGGAGGAAGGGGCAGTGGTCCCCAGGAATCTTGTCTTTAACCTTTTCTGGTCGGAAGTTAGGGCTGATGTTGGGGGGTTCTTTTCGGGATGGGTGCTGCTGCTTTAATGAGTGTCCCAAATAACACGCCTGTTGTCTTTCTGCAAAGGTGGATGCGAGCACGGCCCATCGGATCGATGGCCTGACCGCGCTGAGCATGGACCGTACCAGCCTCATCCGGGAAGGGCTTCGGGTCCCTGGAAACATTGTCTATTCCAGTTTGTGTGGACTGGGCTCAGAGAAGGGTCGGGAGGCTGCCACGAGCACTCTGGGAGGCCTTGGGTTTTCTTCAGAAAGAAATCCAGAGATGCAGTTCAAACCGAATACTCCTGAGACAGTGGAGGCTTCTGCTGTCTCTGGAAAACCCCCAAATGGCTTCAGTGCTATATACAAAACACCACCTGGAATACAAAAAAGTGCTGTAGCCACAGCAGAATCCCTGGGCTTGGACAGGCCTGCCAGCGACAAACAGAGCCCTCTCAACATCAATGGTGCTAGTTACCTGAGGCTGCCCTGGGTCAACCCTTACATGGAGGGGGCCACACCAGCCATCTACCCTTTCCTCGACTCGCCAAATAAGTATTCACTGAACATGTACAAGGCCTTGCTACCTCAGCAGTCCTACAGCTTGGCGCAGCCACTGTATTCTCCGGTCTGCACCAATGGAGAGCGCTTCCTCTACCTGCCACCCCCTCACTACGTCAGTCCCCATATCCCATCATCCTTGGCTTCTCCCATGAGGCTCTCGACGCCTTCGGCCTCCCCGGCCATCCCACCTCTCGTCCACTGCACAGACAAAAGCCTCCCATGGAAGATGGGTGTCAGTCCTGGGAACCCTGTTGATTCCCACACCTACCCCCACATCCAGAACAGCAAACAGCCTAGGGTGCCCTCTGCCAAGGCAGTCACCAGTGGCCTGCCAGGGGACACAGCTCTCCTCTTGCCCCCCTCACCACGGCCCTCTCCCCGTGTCCACCTTCCAACCCAGCCTGCCACGGACACCTACTCCGAGTTCCACAAGCACTATGCCAGGCTCTCCACCTCTCCCTCAGTCACCCTGTCGAAGCCATACATGACGGTCAGCAGCGAGTTCCCCATGGCCAGGCTCTCCAATGGCAAGTATTCCAAAGCTTCAGAAGGGGGAGAGAGTGCCCAGCCGGTGCCTGGGCATACCCGGAAGACAACGGTTCAAGACAGAAAAGATGCGGGCTCCCCTCCTCTGTTGGAGAAGCAGACCATTACCAAAGATGTCACAGATAAGCCACTAGACTTGTCTTCTAAAGTGGTGGATGTAGACGCTTCCAAAGCTGACCACATGAAAAAGATGGCTCCCACGGTGCTGGTTCACAGCAGGGCTGGAAGTGGCTTAGTGCTCTCCGGAAGTGAGATTCCAAAAGAAACACTATCTCCTCCAGGAAATGGCTGTGCTATCTATAGATCTGAAATCATTAGCACTGCTCCCTCATCCTGGGTGGTGCCTGGGCCAAGTCCTAACGAAGAGAACAATGGCAAAAGCATGTCTCTGAAAAACAAGGCGTTGGACTGGGCAATACCACAGCAGCGGAGTTCGTCATGTCCCCGCATGGGCGGCACAGACGCTGTGATCACTAACGTTTCAGGGTCAGTGTCAAGTGTGGGCCGCCCAGCCTCTGCATCGCCAGCCCCCAATGCCAATGCAGATGGCACCAAGACCAGCAGGAGTTCCGTAGACACCACACCATCCGTCATTCAGCACGTGGGCCAGCCCCCAACCACGCCTGCCAAGCACAGTGGCAGCACCAGCAGCAAGGGCGCCAAAGCCAGCAACCCAGAACCGACTTTTAAAGCAAGCGAGAATGGCCTTCCGCCAAACTCAATATTTCTGTCTCCAAATGAGGCATTCAGGTCCCCACCAATTCCCTACCCCAGGAGTTACCTTCCTTACCCAGCCCCTGAGGGTATCGCTATAAGTCCCCTCTCTTTACATGGCAAAGGACCTGTGTACCCTCACCCAGTTTTGTTACCCAATGGCAGTCTGTTTCCTGGGCACCTTGCCCCAAAGCCTGGCTTGCCCTACGGGCTGCCCACGGGCCGGCCAGAGTTTGTGACCTACCAAGACGCCCTGGGGTTGGGCATGGTGCATCCCATGTTAATACCACACACCCCCATCGAGATCACTAAAGAGGAGAAACCAGAGAGGAGATCCCGGTCCCACGAGAGAGCCCGTTACGAGGACCCAACCCTCCGCAGTCGCTTTTCTGAGATTTTGGAAGCTAGCAGCAGCAAATTACACCTGGAAGTCCCTGCTGACAAGACCCCAAAGCCGAACCCTAGCTGGAATCAAGGGAAGACAGTTGTCAAGAGTGACAAGCTTGTCTATGTAGACCTCCTCCGAGAAGAATCAGATGCTAAAACTGAGGCCAATGTGAACAAACCCAGCTTTGCAGCTGAGAGCGTCACCCAGAATGCAGAGCCTGCCAAGCCGCCAGCTGATCCGGCCCTGCAGCAACACCGTGATTTCATTGCTCTGAGAGAGGAGTTGGGGCGCATCAGCGACTTCCACGAGGCTTACACTTTCAAGCAGGCTCCAGCCTTCAGTGTAAGCAAGGACAGTGTTCCAGCAGGAACCAACAAAGAGAACCTAGGGATGCCAGTCGCAGCTCCATTCCTGGAGCCAACTCTGGGGAGTGATGGCCCCACTGTTACTTTTGGTAAAAGCCAAGAGGATCCCAAACCATTTTGCATGGGTGGTGCCCCTCCGAGTGTGGACGTCACCCCCACCTATACCAAAGATGGAGCTGATGAGGCAGAATCCAACGATGGCAAAGTTCTGAAACCGAAGCCATCTAAGCTGGCAAAGAGAATCGCGAACTCTGCAGGTTACGTGGGGGACCGATTCAAGTGTGTCACTACCGAACTGTATGCAGATTCCAGTCAGCTCAGCCGGGAGCAGCGGGCATTGCAGGTGAGCCCCCCACCCTCATTTCAGTGCATTTATCGATTGTCAGTTTTGTAATGTGAAAAAAGGATCGGGTGGGGGTGTGGGGGGAGTGTGGTAGGGCAGGGTACCAGGCAGATTTGGTTAATGAAGCTTATGGTAATTGAATGTATGAAATGTTGCTCAGTAAGGAGTTGCAAGTGGTAGCTCTTAGGAGCTTTGTGTGTGTGGATACTTTTTAGTTACTCTGTAGATTATAAGAGAACTCCACTGGAATGCTGATAAGTTTTAATTATTATGAAGGGTGTCTAAAGACTGCATGACGTTTACCTATCAATTGCTTTGATTTCTCTGCCTGTAAGATAACATATATGTAGAAACGCTGCATAGAGTGCCTTACTTGATACTTGCTGGAGATGTGTAGCAGCCGCATGTCTATGGGAATTTTGCAATTTTTTCACCAAAAAAGAATGAGAAAAAGAAAGCTCGCTTAAAGGGATAGAATATGTATTTAATTTGCTAGTGAATTATGATAGATGTTGTCTAGGAATTTCCTTAAGATATTTTACTTTTAATTAAAAGATGAATAAAGCCAAATTGTTTTGCAATGTTAAGAAAAAAATTGGTTTATGCTTATAAAAATGGATGAAGTTATCTAAATGATCCATTGAGTGCCCATTTTAATTACATAGATGGAAGGATTACAAGAGGACAGTATTTTATGTCTACCCGCTGCTTACTGTGAGGTCAGTTCTTCAAATTTTTATTACTAGAATCTTACATAAACCTTTTGAGTTAAATTTCATTTCCAAATATACAAAGGGAAGTTTGTGGGCCATGGTCGTCTTTATTCATTGTGCATTTTGTTTCCTTTCTGTTGTGTTTTTCTTTTGTTTTCTTTGCGTTGTGTTTTTGTTCTGTTTTATTTACCTTCCAAAGAGAATGTCTGTCTATGCAACAGTGTATGTGTGGATATACATACACCGCATCTATATCTATACACATACGACTTTATGGATAAAGAATGTGTGGCTACTCTCATAGATACTCTTAAATTTTACCTGTTAAACTTTAAAATATCTGAGTTGTATCTCATAAATTGTGGTTGGTTTTGGGCAAACTTTTCTTTGAAAATGCTTTCCTTTAGTGTAAGGCACAAGAACTAGCTCTTATGGTAAGGTGTTGTGTTTTTTTTTTTCCATCTCCGTTCTCTTTCTAGCGTGCAATGATGCGCTTCTCAGAGTTGGAGATGAAAGAGAGAGAAGGTGGCCACCCAGCAACCAAAGACTCCGAGGTGTGCAAATTCAGCCCAGCTGACTGGGAAAGGTTGAAAGGAAATCAGGACAAAAAGCCAAAGTCAGTCGCCCTGGAGGAGGCCATTGCCGACCAGAACGACAGTGAGAGATGTAAGTTAAACTGAGCAGCTGGCTCGTGGTACCCCATGGGTGAGAACTGGTCCACCCTGCTCCCAGCACCCAGGAAGGTGAGAAGAAGTCACTCAAGAGTGACAGCCTGAGGTCCAGCTGGTGGTCACTTGGAGAAGTGGGTTGCTTTTGCTGTCTGTGGAATGAAGGGCTAGTTGTCTTTTTGAATGTCAATGGCAGATAGGAACTGGCATCTGTAAAAGATTCTTTACTGGGACCCATCTTTTTCAAAGAAATATGGGTCCCCTAGTAACACACCAATACCATACAGCAGAGCAGTGGCTGTAGAAAACTCGTGGTAGGGACCAGCTTCATTGAGTAGTGGTGCAACGGCCCTTCCCACCCCATGGGACCGGTCTGATACGGAGAGAGAGTACCTGTTTTCTCCCTCCAAAAGTCTATATAGATTTTGTCGAAATGGGATGAATGATGATGAAATGTGCCACAAAGATGAACTCGGTTATTTACTGTGTCTGGTTCATTTGTCATCTTTGGGAGTGGGCAACAGAATCCAAGAGTACATGGCATACATGAAGTGCCTCTGTCCACCAGACATGATGGCTTATGTCCTGGAGGTGAAATGTGGACTGAAAGTGAGTGCCTTCTTCGGGACACTCTGCACTTGAAACAGCGGGGCTGTCACTGGGGTTGACTTAGGGAGTCACTCACGAGATTTCCTAGGAGATAAGATATCTTGGCAGTGATTGGAGAAGTTTTTCTCCTCATTCTTAAATGTGCATGCTTGGCCTGCAGCCTGCCTCAGACCTCAGACCACTCGCTGGTCAAGGTGAATTAGGGTGTCTGGGTGAAATGTGGATGAGAGTGGGTGCAAAACACTCCCTGGACAGGTCGGTCACATGTTGGGTACCTTTGAGAGCTTCATGCCATTGGTCATTGTAGGTTTAGAGTTCCCACTGCAGTTCTTCCTTGCCTGTTGGAGGAGTTGGGGGAAGATTGTGGTCAGGGACAGCAGGCCAGAGCACATCCTTCCTCCCCCATCTCCTGCCTCTCCTTGGCCCAACAGAGACCACCAGCCAGAATCCAGGTTGAGCTAAACCAGGAATCATCTGTTGTGAGCTAGTCCTGAAGAAGTAAGTTTCTATTGCTAGCAAGCGGTGGCCTTATACAAGTGATGAGGACTCTTGGCGTACCTGAAGTTTCCTCACACTCCACAGGGTGGATGTGGTGCATTGGAGGATCCAAGCTACTCTTGGGTGAAGCTACAAAGAAAGCCTTCTGCCCTGTCTTCTAAGTAGCTGGGAAACACTAATCTTGGGAAGGTTTCTCAGAACCTGAGAAGTGGGCAAAATGGACTTGAAGGGAAGGTGTTTATAGAAGGGGCAATTTGCCCACAAGAAAGAACCATGTTTGTGTTCTGAGTGGATGGCAAGGGAGTCTGGAAGGAAGGACAAGAATTTGGCCAGATTAAAGGTGACTGCTGCCCTCAAATCAAATCTGCTTGGCCCTCTCCCGCCTGCTTCCCAAGAGGTTCATATCCTTCCTGTCTTTCCTGCTGAACCTAAAGGTGTGAAATGGGGTGTTGGTGGGCAGTGAGGCTTAACGTCTGGATGATTCCACAAGGCCCCCCTCCCTCTCCCCTAAGTCCATCCATGCTGCAGACAATGGGCTCTGTTCATTAGGCACCCAGGACAAGGCCCAGTGAGCCATGAGAGCCAAGAATCACAACTGAGTGCTTCTCAGGTGATAGGCCATGGTAGAGAGAGCAAGAAGAAGATTGGGGAAGGTAAGAGGCTCAGTTTGGAAGAAGGAGGTAGATCACCCCCAAACCCTGTGGCGATTGGGGTTTGTGGTTGACCAAGAGGAATACCCTAAAGGAGCTGTTGTCCCTCATGCTGTTGCTACTGCCAGTCATCCAGGAACAGCAGCTTCTGGATCCATTCAGCTGCAAATTAACTGGACCTTCTTGGCCATCATGTCTCAGGTGGGCTTAAGGCCTGCTCTGCATGGGTCTCTGGTTCTCTTCTCATGGGTGTCTCTATGGACAGGAGCCAAGCTATGTGCGTATGGCAGCTGGGGTGGGATTTAGGGTAGGCATTGCTTACCGAGAGGGTATGGGGTGCCTCTCCAAACTTTCCCCTTCTGAAGCAGCCCTTCACTCTCCGAAGCGCCTGTAGCTTCTGAGATGGCAGGTGTGTCTTACTGGGAGGGCCTTGTGTGAGAATAGTGAATTAACTTGAAAGGCCGTGGTCAGGATTTTCATTTACTCTTTAGGGTAGTATGGGTGGTTGTGTCAAATTTTCATTTTGAGATATTGAATAAAATAATTGAATTAAGGAGGTGCCTCGCACCCAAATTCAATGGTGGGAATTGTCGGTGGCATTTCAAAGATGGGGAAGGGACAAGGAGACGTTGAGCCCTTCTTTCCTGAACATGGGTGACCGTCTGTCCCTCACTAGCCTCTTGACTGGGGTGCACTTAGAATCTGCTCATTGGCAATTCCTGAGCAGCAGCTGGAGGAAGCCTGAGTCAAGGGAGGCTGCACAGGACTTCCTGGCTTAGGACACTTCCTGCCACCCGGAGAGCACCAGCATGCCTGGTAAGCTGCTTTGAGTTTGGAGCAGAGAAGCCAATGCCTTGACTGTAGAGGGCCTAAGTCACAGCAAGGCCAGCCTCTGCTGCAAATGATAGAGCTCTCTGGGGAGCAAATTGACATCTTGGGTAACCCTCAAAAGTCTCAAACTCTCCCATCTTGTTTAGGGCTCACTGGGCATGGCTACAACAATAGTGAAGTTGCTTTGTTGCCACGGTTACTTGTAAATGTTGCCATGGTGATGCTTCTGTGAGGTACCGCTGTGGCACGACCATGATAAATTATGGGATGTATGTGCTGCAAATCATATGACAGTGCGCAGGGAGCAAGTGTTAAACCATGAACAACAATCATGTCCACATCTGCCTAGACCATGTGACCAAGGGCACATGGCTTCCCACACTTAGGAGGGCCAAGAGTAGTAGTGGTGGTAGTAGACCATAATGGTTAGGACTCCTGTCTGCCTTCCTACCTGTGCACCCATCTCTTTTGCCCTTG
>PVKS010027600.1:0-27353 GCA_004027875.1 Aplodontia rufa
AAAAACTAAATAAAATTGATTCTCTTTCTCTCACTGTCCTTATTAAAAAAAAAAAAAAAGAATACACGGAGTATGCTTTGTGATGAGATGGAATTTCTTTCATAGTCTCTTTCACAAGCTTAGTTTAGAGATTTGGGCTAAAGGTGGAGCTCAATGGTAAAGCGCATGCTTAGCTTACAAGAGACTCTGGATTCAATTCCCAACACCAATAAATAACTAAGTCTATATTTAAATTGATCCTCAAAATTACTAAGTGACCTGTTTCCCAAACTTTGATAATTGCTCACCAACAAAAACTGGTTACTGCTTTTATACAGTTATTTCTTAATTCAATAATATATCAATGCCCAGATTATTAAAAGTACTGGGGATGTAGCTCTTTGTTAAAGTGCCCTGGGTTCAATCCCCAGAACCAATATGTTCCAAAGGAATATACATTCAAAGGAATTAATTTACAGGAAAGTAAAGCTTTTAATTCCCAGGTTTTATAAACAATGGCATTTGGTTTTGAAAAAGAAAATCATCAATACAATCCCCAAATGTATCATAATCTTTTTGTATAATTCTGATCAAAACATACTGAAAAACTACTGACTCAACAACAAAAAGACAAACAATACATTTTTTTTTTTTTAAATATCATTGAATGTGATTTTTTTTTAAGAGAGAGGGACAGTGAGAGAAGGAGAAGAATCATGTTTTCTAAAAAAGAGAGAGAAGGATTTAAGAGAGAGAAAGAATTAACTTTATTTAGTTTTCTTCATGTGGCTTTCATTGCTCTGACACTTTGTAGTATGTGGTGCTGAGGTGCAAACCTGCATCCTCGCACATGCCAGGCAAGCACTGTAACCACTGAGGCACCCGCTCCAGTTCCTCAATTTTATTTATTTTTTTTAAAGAGAGAGAGAAAGGGGTTGGAGTGGTGGCTCAATGGTCATAGCACTTTCCTGGTATGCACAAGGATCTGGGTTCAAATCCCAGCACCACATACACAACTAAGCGTTGGAGCAACAAAAACCAGATGAAAAACTAAATAAAGTTGTTTCCCTTTTTATCTCTCTCTTTCATTGTCCCTCTCTCTTTTAAAACAAAAATAATAAAAAGGGAGAGAGTGAGAGAGTCAACTTTGTTTTTTCATCTAGTCCTTGCTTCACCAACATTTAGTTGCATATGTGGTGCTGGGGTTTGAACATGGGTCCTTGCACATGCCAGGCAGGCACCATAACTGCTGAGCCACTGCTCCAGCCCCAACAACTTAATTTAAAAATGGGTGCTTAGCATGTGTAAGACCCTAAGTTCCATTCCTAGTACTGGAAAGGAGAAACAAAAAAAATCAGACAAAGCATTTGAATAGACATTTCTTCAAAGAAGGTAAGCAGATGCCTAATGAACACATGAAAAGACATTCATCATCAGTCATTAAAGAAATCCAAATAAACCCACAGAATAACTCTACATACACATGGATGGGGCTACAATTAAAAACATCAGGGCTAGGGCTGTGACTCAGTGGTAAAATGTCTGCCTGGCATGAGTGAGGCCCTGGGTTCAAGCTCTGGTAACACCAAAAAGAGAAAAAAAAAAGGTCAATTGGGTTGGGATGTGGTTCAGTGGTAGAGTGCTTGCCTAGCATGTATGAGGCCCTAGGTTTAATCCCCAGTTCTACAAAAAGCAAACCAAAAGACTAGAAAATAGCAAGTGACAGCAGAAGTGTAACAAAACTGGAAACTTGTACATTGCTAGGGAGAATGTAAAATGATAGCTACTAAGAAAACCAATTTCCTCAAAAAGTGTAGAATTACCACACAACCCAGCAATTGTACTAACAGATATGTACTCAAAAGCATTTAAAACAAGAGACTCAGTTACTTGTGCAATATTTATTGCAGCATAATTCACAATAGTCATAGGTGATACCCAAGTATCCACCAACAGATGAATGAGAAAACATAGTATGTACATACAATAAAATGTTCAGCAATAACGAAGAAATTAAGTTCTGATTCATGTTAGAGCATGGATGAACCCTGAAAACATTATGTTAAGTGAGTCCGACAAAAAAGGGCAAATATTGTGTAATTCTACTTACATGAAATATCTAGAATATGAAAAATCAGAAAAAAAAGTTGATTAGTGATGACTAAGCCAGAGAGAAGAATAAACAGAATGTTAAAACCTAAGATACAGAATTTCTGTCTGTGGTGATAAGAGTTTTTGAAATAGATTGTTGTGATAGCTGTATTAGGGTTCACTCTTGGTGCTGTAGACAAATGTGTAAAATCATATATCCACACTATAAATGTAATTAATGTCACCAAACTGTACATTTAAAATGGCAATATATTATGTACATATATTTTTAATTAATAAACTTTACATTTTAAATTTTTAGGTTCACATCAAAATTGAGCAGAAAGTACAGCATTTCCATATATATTCCCTTTCTCTGCAAACCCACAACCTCCCTGCCATCAACATTTTGAATCAGAGTAGAACACTGTTACCATAAATGAGCTTATATTGATACGTTATCATCAAAAGCCAGACTTTACCTTAGGGCTCACTCTTGGTGTGGTAGACAAATGTATAAAAACATATATTCACCACTGCGGTAACATACACAACAGCTGCAATGCCCTAGAAATCTTTTGTGCTACCCTTATTCACCCCTAATTCTCTGCAACCCCTGGTGACACTTATCTTTTAACTGTCTGCATAATTTTGCCTTATTCAGAATGTCAAAGTTAGAATCATATAGTCTGTTAGCCTTTTCACATTCGCTTCTTTCACTTAATAATGTGCAATTACATTTCCTCCATATCTTTTCATGATCGTTCGTTTCTTTTTAATGACAAATTACATTCCATTGTTTTCATTTACCACTGCTTATTTATCCACATACCTCCTGAAGGATATCTTAGTTACTTCCACTTTTTGGAACTACAAATAAAGCTTCTATAAATACTCACATGTAGGTTTTTGTGTGGATCTAAGTTTTCAACATATCTGGTGGTTAAATATCAAGGAATATAACTGCTGGATCGTATGATGTGAGTGTGTTTAGTTTTTTTTAAGAAACTACCAAACTGTCTTCTGAAGCTGTTATACTTTTGGAATTTCCTCCAGCAACAAACTGGAGCTCCTGCTGCTCCACATCCTTGCCAGCATTTGGTATTGTCAGTGTTCTGGAATTCAGCCATTCTAATAGGTATGTTGTAGTATATCATTGTTATTTTAATTTCTAATTCCCTAATGACAAATGATATTAAATGTGTTTTTACATGTTTACTTGCTATCTTTATAACTTCTTTAATGAAGGGTCTGTTAAAGTGTTTTGCCCATATTTTAATTAAGTTCATTTTTTTTAAATTTAGTTTTAGGAATTCTTTGTAAAGTTTGGATAATGGTCATCGCCCCACCGACCCCCCCCCCCCCAAAAATACTAGGGATTAAACTCAAGGGCACTCTGCCATTGAGTTTCAACCCAGTCCTTTTTTATTTTTATTGTGAGATAGGGTCTTACTAAGTTGGTGAGAATGGCCTCAACCTGTGATCTCTGCCTTTGGAGTGGCTGGGATTATAAGCACGTGCCACCACACCCAACTGGATAAGGTTTAACACATTTTTTTTCAAGTTCTTTCTCCCACTCTGTGGCTTGTCCTCTCATTCTTTTAACACCTTTTGCAGATTAGAAATGTTTAACTTTAATGAAGTCTAGCTTATCAATTATTTCTTTCCTGGATTATGCCTTTTCTGTTGTATCTAGAAAGTTATCACCATATCCAAGGTCATTTAGGTTGTCTCCTATATGGTATTTCCTATATAGATTTTATAGTTGTTGTTGTTTATTTTTTTTTTTACATTTAAGTCTATAATCCACTTTGATTTAATTTTTGTGAAGGGGACAGGCTCTATGCCTAGATTTAATCTTTTGTAAATGGATGTCCAGTTTTTCCAGCACCACTTACTGAAAAGACTATCTGTTCCTTTGTCAAAGATCAATCAACTATATTCATATAGGTCTATTTCTGGGCTCTCTATTCTTTAGCACTGTTTATTCTTTCACCAATACCACAAATAAACTTCATAAGTCTCAGGTTCTTCCCTGTTAAAATAACAATGTTCTTACAAGAGTGACAAAAATGCATGCAAAGCACTTAGCATAGTTGTCTGGTTACAGTCAATTCTGAAATGCTAGTTACAGCCACCTCCAACAGTTTACTCCAGACAAAATGAGAACTTGAACTACAAGATTCTAAGAGAGAACTTGGTAGATGCTGTTAAGGAAGCAAAGTATTAGTGAAGAGTTGCCTTGGGTTTTTTTATTTGAATATCATGGTATTAATCACTAAAAATATGGAAGCAAAAAAGACACAGGAGAAAGCATTTTAAAATTTGAGATGCCTAAAAGGGAACAGAGTGGAGGAATTAATATTTAGAATACTTGAAATGGAGAAGAGAGGAGACTGCTGAACTAAAACACATAAAAGAATCCACTTGAGATTTTAAATTACAACATATCAGAGCTGGGAGTATAGCTCAACAGTAGAGCGCTTGCCTAGCATAGATAAGGTTAGTGGGTTTGATCTACAGGACAGACCCTCCTCCCCAAAATTACAATGTGTCTACATGTTTGTGTGATTTTCATCAACAATAATCAGTTGATACAGGCTATTAATTGACTCAGTATAAGGTGGTTACAGAGCTTCTTTACCATATTCATCCTAAAATATTAACAATTAAAGTATAAAATGAATTCTCTCAAGTTAATAAAAATGGAAATGTATAATTCAATTGAATGAGGCTTGTTAAAGATGCTCTAAAGCATACTTGCATTAACTAGATAGGTTTCAATTTGGAAATTCTAACATCTTTTGTTGAATTGGATTGTTTAAATGGGTAGTATACCGCAGTATGACTAAAAAGGAAAGAAAGATGAAGGAAAAACTATTTCAATGGAATATCATTGGTCAATCTGATAAATAACTTAAAAATTAATTAAAAAACCACTTACCCATTTTGAAAAGAACCACTTTGTATTTCTGAATCATCACTATCACTGATGATAATAGTTTCTCCATCCGTACTGCTAACGTGTCCATTAGTATAACCATTTTGATGTGATGGAGGGAGGACTTCCAAAATCCTACACTGTAACCTGAAATAAAATGATATATTTAAAAAATATAAATAACTTAATACTTTAAAACCAAACATTTCAGACCACTCTGTTTTGAACAAATAATTTTCATTTACTTATTTATTCACAGATGGATAACTGCATTGTAACAAGGATAACTGTCTATTAATGATAACCAGGTCTGAAGGAGGCACATCTCACACACCTTGAAAATCCAATAACCATGCTTATTAACTACAAAAGGATCAATTTTGTAGAGACTACAGCTGACTGAATAAACAATTTAATTAAAAAGAAAATCTGTAATATTCAATTTAAGCAAAGATTAAATACAATTAAAACAATGCAAAACTATATATAAATTCAATTTATGAAAATTCTTCAGCAATTATATTCTTTATTATTTCCTTCATTCTCCTAGATCTAGATCTCCTATATTTAGTTCTTTTCTTAGCTTCTTAAATTTTCAATTTACATTGTTGATTTGAGATCTTATTTTACAACATGCATTTATAGCCATAAAATTTCCCTTCAGCCCTGTTTTTGCTATGTCTTGTTAAGTTTGGGTATGCTGCTCTTTTTTTTTTTTTCATTTGTTTCTAAGTATTTTCTATTCCTTTGAGATTTTTTTTTTCAACCAATGGATATTGAAGAATATGTTATTTAATTTCCACAAACTTGGGGCTGGAGTGGTAGCTTGGTGGTTACGGCACTTGCCTCACATGAATGAGTACATGAGTTCAAATCCCAGCACCACATACACAACAAAGTGAAGAAGGAAAGTCACCTGATAAACTAAATAAAATATTGTTTCTCTCTTTCTCTCTCTCACTATCCTCTTTCTTTAAAAAAAAAAAAAAAGACAATAATTTCCACAAACTTGAGAATTTTCCAGTTATCTTGTTATGGTCAGGGAAAATACTTTGCATGATAATGTGACCATTAATTTTAGGCATTAACTTGACTGGATCAAAGGAAACCTGGATAGCTGGTAAAGCATTATTTCTGGGTGAGTCTGTGACACTGTTTCTAGAGATCGGCAAGAAACAGTGGAATGAGGAAGATCAGCCCACAGCGCGTATGGGCATAATCCAATCAGCAATACCTAGAGTTTCAGGCCTTCAGCCTCAGACTGAGAACTGTACCATCTACTTCCCTAGGTCTGAGGCGTTCCTTCAGGCTTTGACTGAGCCATGCTATTGGCCTCCCCGTTTCTCCAGCCTGCTGGTGGCCCATTGTGGGACTTCCAGCTTCTATAATTAATTACACAAGCCAATTCTAACAAATTTCCTCTCATCTCTCTTTCCTTTCTCTCCTCCCCACCCTTACATATTCCTATTGCTTCTATTTCTCTGAAGAATCCTGATTAATGCAAGTATCTATCTTTTAAATCTCATGAGAGCTGGGCGCAGTGGGTACACGTGCCGCCTTACTCCCAATGGCTCTGGAGGCTTAGACAAGAATATCTCAAGTTTGAGACTAGCCTCAGCAATTTTACAAGACTGTAAGCAACTTACACCCTGTCTCAAAATTTAAAAAAAAAAAAAAAAAAGGAGGGGTGGTGCTGGGGATGTAGCTCAATGGTTGAGCACCTCTGGATACAAAATAAATAAACAAATAGAATTGAAAAAGAGTAACAGAAGACTAATTATTAAAGAAGTCAAAAGTGAGGACATTAAAGCTAACTTTACAGAAAAAAAAAGATTATAAAATAACCCAGATGTACTGCACAAATTCCTATGGGACACCACCACAATAGAAAATCTGAACAGATTTATATAATAAGTAAGGAGATTGAATCAGTAATCAAAAATAACAATGAAAAAAGCCCAGGAATAAATGGCTTGCTTCACTAGTAAATTCTAACACACACAGAAGAATTAATACAATTCTCTCAAAATCTGCCCCCCAAAACTGGAGAATATGGAATACTTCCTCACTCATTCTATAAGGTCAGCATTATTGATACCCAAGCAGAGAAAGATGTTGCAGAATATATAAAGAATTCTTATAACTCAAAGAAAAACTTATTTTAAAAATGAGCAAAAGGAGGCTGGAGCAGTGGCTCAGCAGTTATGGCGCTTGCCTGGCATGCTCAAGAACCTGGTTTAAACCCCAGCACCACGTACACAACGAAGTGTTGGAGCAACGAAAGGCACATGAAAAACTAAATAAAACTGTTTCTTTCTCTCTCTCCTTCTCTCACTGGCCCTGTCTTAAAAAAATTTTTTTTTAAATGAGCAAAAGACTTGAGTAGATACTTCTCCAAAAAAGGTACAAATGGTGATAAGCACATAAAAAGAAGCTGAGTATCATCAGTCAAAAAGAAATTCAAAATCCAAACCACCAAGAGATACCAATTCATACTTACTAAGATGGCTATTATTTAAAACCAAGAAGCAAATGACAGAAATTAACAACTGTTGTTGAGCACACAGAGAAACTGGAACACTAATGCTTTGTTGGTGGGAATGCAAAATGGTGCAGCTGTCCTAGAAAATAGCTTTTTTGATTCCTCAAAAAGTTTAACCTAGAATTACCATATAACCCAGTACTACTACTTCTAGATATATACCCAAAAGAACTGAAAACAAGAACTTAAACAGATACTTGTACACAAATGTTCACTACAGCATTTTTTCACAACAGCCAAAACATGGAATCAAACAAAGTATCTACTGGCAGATGCATGGATAAATAAAATGTGGCATATACATACAATGGAACATTCAGACACAAAAAAAGAATGAAATTCTGACACATGACACAACATGGATGAACCCCAAAACCACTATTTTAGTGAAATAAGCCACAAAAGGACAAATATATGATACCACTTAAATGAATTATCTAGAACAGGTAAACTCAGAGAGACAGAAAGTAGAGGAAAGGTTATTAGGAGTTGGGGGAAGGGAAGGATAGGGAGTTATTGCCTAATGGGTACAAAGTTTCTGTTTGGAATGATGAAAAATATCTGGAAATACTGGTAATGATTGCACAACACTGTGAATGACACTGAAACACATACTTAAAAATGATTAAAATGATAAAAATTTTTTATCACAATGAGAAATAAACTTCTTGTTGCTGTTGCTCTAATGAAAAAGCTTGAAAAGATCACTTATCAAGCCTATATTGGTAACAAATGGAAATGTTAATCTAAAAAACTGTAGGCTGACTTTCCCCACTGGCTGGTAGAAATAAACAGCATTTCTAAAGAGGAAAAGCTACAGGAAGTCATATCAAACCTGTTGGGTAATAATATAGTCTATCTTTTAAAAAGTGTAATATTGACGAGAACTGCACAGAAATATGGACCGAATCAATTTGACCCATTTTTGAAGGGCCTAGATATCCCCTCAGGGATCATATTACCCAGGCTTCCAGGAGATGATGGAAGAAGTATTTCAGGGAACCTATGATCAGCAATAGTCTTCACTGGCAGAGCCCTGTGAAGATGGGGATGGTGATCATTAAGGAAAACCAAGTAAGCAAGTCCATCCTAAACTGAGGTACAATTAATGTGGAGCCTAAAAGGTCTGACAGTTCATCAGAGGGAATACTCTGACCACTATAGGGGTTCATACAACAATGAGAATTTAAAGACTAATTTATTTAAAACCAACAAGAAAGGAATACAATTCCCTAACAGAGGAATTAAGGGAGAATGAAACCAATCCAGCAGAGACATTATCTAGAATGATGTAAACATAGAAGATGCAAATTATAGTAGTTATTATCAATGCTGTTATTAACTCTGTATCACACCCAAACTACAGGTAGTATTCCCTGCCTAGTTAACCAAGGGCAGGTCTTTCATTGATGCTTTATTCAAGATGTCAAGTCAATATTTAATAGATTTCCAAAGAAACTTAGTTTATGACTTTTAAATCAACTTGCTACTATTTCTTGGTTGTAGGATTATTAGAACACAAAAATGGTTTGAGAATCATGAATTAAGACCCAGCTAGCAGGTCATCAAGAGTACAGAAACTTATATAAAGTTTTGCTCTATTATTTGAGAACACTGTGGAAGTTGACAATCACAAGACAGTCCTTATTAGAGTTCATATGTGCCAGATAAGTATATAACAGATTTCTCTCCTCATACCAACTCTATAAGTTACACATTTTCCAAAAGATAAACTCAGGGTCAGATTCAAATCATTTGCTATTAGCCATACAACCATTAATGATACAGCCAAAACTTTAGCTGTCTTACTCTGAAGCCTATATACTTTATAATTTTCCACTTTATTATTAGAGTTGAAGGGAATTGATGCATTAAATTATAATAACTTGTACAAGTGTATTTCAAAACTTAAGTAAGACACTGAGAGCTATCTTAAAGTACTAACAACTTAAACCCATTTCAGAGTAAAAGCAAGACTATGGAACAGCAGCAAGCACAGAAACGAACACAGCACTACTAAGCCATAAATCTATAACAGTGACAACCTGGACATGGACACAACCTTTTATAAGAATGTTCTGAAATGGTATATACCACTACCCTTCAAAAAGGTGTTTTCAATAGCCACTGTTTAGCTGGGTACTAAACACCTGTAATCCCAGTGGTTCAGGAGGCTGAGGCAGAAGGATCACAGGTTCAAAGCCAACCTCAGAAACTTAGCGAGGCCCTATCTCAAAATAAAAAATAAAGGGCTGGCAGGGCTGGAGCGGTGGCTCGGTGGTTAAGGCGCTTGCCCTGCATGCACAAGTACACGGGTTCAAACCCCAGCAACCCACATATACAGCAAAGTGTCAGAGCAATGAGGGCCATGTGAAAAACTCAATAAAAATGGATTCTCTCTGTCTCTCTCTCACTGTCCTTCTCTCTAAAAAAAAAAAAAAAAAAAAAAAAAAAGGGCTGGGGATGTTGCTCAGTGGTTAAACAACCCTGGGTTCAATCCCTAGATTTTAAAAAAATATTCACTTTAATTTACATTTCAACATAAAAACTCATTAAAACAAAAGTAAATTATAAAGCATTCTAGAAATGAGGCATGCAGAATTTTTACATTTGGGGTAGAAGGTGAACACTTAATAGTAAAGAGAAAGACCAGAAGCCTGGGAAGATCAACCTGAGGTAAGGGACCTCCGACCACATCTGGATCTCTAAAAATGAAATATGCTAAATCTATGGCATATTGCACACCTGCTCCCTCTGTACTGCCTCATTTACCTTTTATTTTCTTGTAATATAGGTATAACACTAATTAAAAATATTGCGCTTATATAATTACTTCAACTTTAAAGGTAGAATCAAAGTAAATTTGATAAATTTGAAGCTGAGCTAAAAAAAATTAAACAGGTTTTGTGATACATCATTTTAAGTGGAAAAAAGCAGACCACTCAAGGAAGTCTGCTAACTCACCCCAAAAGACTATGAATTATGTTGATTATTTGTAAATGGGGAAAAAAAGGTAAAAAAAAAATAGCTACTTATAACTCCTTACTTTTTAGATTAATTAATCACAATAGCTCAAAGAATAGTTCATTTTGAATTGTTCTGAGGCTCTTTTTGGACTCTTTACTATTATGATTACCTCCATGAAGATTTTATTTCTCCAATTGACATCTAACCCATTTGAGCCTAAATATCAACAAGAGGGGGTAACACAGAGCTCAGCAGTTGGAGCGCTTGCCTGGCAAGCCCAGGACCCAGGTTCAAACCCTAGCACCACATACACAACTAGGTGTTGGGAGAAACGCGAAGTCGAGATGCAAAACATAAATAAAATTGATTCTCTCTCTCCCCCCCTTTCTCTTTTTTTAAGAGAGGGACAGAGAGAGAGAGAGAAAGAGAGAATCAATTTTATTCAGTTTTTCATGTTGTTTTTTTTGCTACAACGCTTCGTTGTGTACATGGTGCTGGGGTTCGAACGCTCGGCCTTGTACATGCCAGGCAAGTACCGTAACTGCTGAGCCACCACTCCAGCCCCTCTTCCTTTCTCTTAAAAAAAAAAAAAAAAAAAAAAAGAAAGAAATACATATCATAACAAGAATCATCAATGGATTCTTTTTTTTTTTTAGAAAGAGAGAGGAAAAGAGAATCAATTCTATTTAGTTTTTCATATGACTTTCGTTGCTCTGACACTTCATTGTGTACATGGTGCTGGGGTTCAAACCTGCATACTCGAAAGTGCAAGGCAAGTACCAAAACTGCTGAGCCACTGCTCCAGCCCCTAAAATGCATTGTTAAAAGATACTTAGTATAGGGGCTGGAGCGGTGGCTTGGTGGTTATGGCGCTTGTCCGGCATGCGCAAGTTTACGGGTTCAAACCCCAGCACCCACGTACACAACTAAGTGTCACAGCAACGAAAGCCATGTGAAAAACTCAATAAAAATTGATTCTCTCTCTCACTGTCCTTCTCTCTTTAAAAAAAAAAAAAAAAGATACTTAGTATAAATAAAAATCTTCAGAAATGAAATTCTAGATACAACATACATGGATTAAACACCACATATTTCTAATTAGTTCCAGCATCTGGATATTATTAGCATGCTGTTTAAACTTCTTAGGATTTAAAACTATCTTTTGAAGTTATATAGATTAGTATAGTTGAAATATCAACCAAATTAATTAAAAAACTCACCCCAAGGGGCTGGAGTGGTGACTCGGCAGTTACAGTGCTTGCCTGGCATGTACGAGGACGCAGGTTCAAACCCCAGCACCATGTACGCAACAAAGTGTGGGAGCAACAAAAGCCACGTGAAAAACTAAATAAAATTGATTCTTTCTCTCTCACTGTCCCTTAAAAAAAAAAAAAAACACTCCAAAACTATAAAATCCCAACTAAAATATTCAAATTAATTACTAAAGTGTTTATGAGCTCAATTTTATGTTGGCATAACATACTAATGTAAACATGCAAAATATGATAACTTTGCTGTGTGGAGGCAGAACCTATGAAAGATATCAAGATTAGAGACAATAAAACATTAAGTGCGAAAAGCTCCCAAATTTTTGGTAGCAAGTGACATTTTATTTCAATATAACAGTATTTCCACACAATCAAATAATGTGAAGAATTGATAGGAAAAGACCTTTTTTTTTTTTATTGGTACCAAAGATTGAACCCAGGGCCACTTAACCACTGAGCCACATCCCCAGCCCCTTTTTTTTTTTTTTTTTTGAGACAGGGTTTTGCTAAGTTACTTAGGACCTCACTAAATTGCTAAGGCTTAGCTTTGAACTTGAGATCCTCCTGCTTCAGCCTCCAGAGCTGTTGAGATTACAGCTGTGTGCCTCCACACCTGGCAGGAAGAGACTTCTTGACTTTCCTTTCTCTTTTGCTATCCTAAAGAATGAAAACGAGGAACCTAATATGATTGTAATGAACAGAAGAAAAATTTTGAGTTCTTGATAACTCTGTGTTCCTGTCATGCTAGTCCTATACTATGGGCTTCTGAAACTACACAAGAGAGAAATTCTATTATGCTTATAATATTATATAATTAAAAGTTTTTCTATTTGTATTCAAGTCAAATCACAGGCAACAGGGAAAAAGCAATTTACAATTAGGAGTAATATAGGTCTTTTATTAAACACTGATTGCTTTATAAACATTTGGACTATGTGAAATTCATTTTAAAATTCAGATCTGTATTCCTCAATTCATCCAATAAAAGCTGAATAAGATTTTTAAATGTGAAGGTTACCATTGGCAAGATTTCAAGACTCACATCTGTTTCAGAAAACTGAAAATTTGAGGAATAAGTTAATGACCAATGATTTAAGAGAGGCAATCCCTAACTGGGGGGTGCAGAGAGGCGATAGGAACGAGAGAGACATGAGTATGACTATAAAAGAGCTTCATTAAGGGAGTTTTACACTAACATAAATGTTTTTTATCTTGGTTATATCAATAATAATGTAAATATTCTTATTGTAATTCTGTACTTTCATTAAGATATCACTGTAGGAAATCATTTTACTACTGCATGTGAACCTACAGTTATCTTAAAATGAAAAACTTCATTTAAAAATGCTTATAATAGACCTGAAGAAAATATTAACTCCAACCAAGAATATACATTCCACATAGGAGAAATAAATCAATAAGAGATGAAATTAATGGATACTATCATGAGTGAGACCCTTGGTTCAATCCACAGGACCACAGGAAGAAAACAGTTTATTGGTATTGTTATCTCCTAGAATGACATATAGCAAATTTTCAACAATGATGGTGATAGAAGAGTATTAGAGACTGGCTAGAAAATAAGATAAGTCACCATACTTGGCATCTTCACTTACTGATTAAGTATGGGAGGAATCTAATGTTTATGTGCCAGGCATTACACACATAGGCTCTTAATGAATATTAATACTGTGGAAGGTTGTTCTAAACGTTGAATTGAATTATACCGCTCTGACCCCTTCCTACATTTACTCTCAATTTACAAATGTGTTGTGCTTTAGCAAAGGAAAACTAGCAAACATGAACCATGTTGAGGCTTGACCTGTGCTTACACACTGGAACCTTGCTACCATCCTAGGAACAAGCTTAGGGCTAGCATCCTGAAGAATGAGAAGCCACACCAACGTAGACTTTAGCCATACTAGTCTAAGGCCCAGACTTGTAACGCTATCCTACACTATAAGACCTAGACAGTCTCATCCCAACCAGGTCAGCATCAGCACAGAGCATAAAAACATTGTAGAAACCACAGAATTACGAGAATATTTACTGATTGAGGCCATTAATTATTTTGTCATGGGGTGGAGGGTTGTTAGGCAGCAAACACTGCACACAACAATCACTGGTTTTATGAATTAGGAAGATATCCAAAACTAGTAAGTTAGTTTGGCTCCAAATGCCATATCACACCACCTTTGTATGCCATACTTTGAAATTCTAAGTAAAAAAGGAATCTACGGTGGTTTTATTCTACAACCCTTGTTCAACAACCCCTGTTCAAGCCTTTCCTCTATACCTGGAGTCAGTACACTATATGGTCCATGGGCCAAATCCAATTCACCAACCTGTTTTTGTATGATCTTCATGCTAATAATGTTTATATATTTTAAAATGGTTCAAAATAAAAACCAAAAGAATATTTTGTGCTATATAAACATGAAATTCAAATTTTAATGTCCATTAATAAAGTTTTAGTGGAATATAGCCATGTTCCTTCATATATATATCATCTATGACTTCTTTTGCACAAGAATAACAGTGGGGGGCTGGAGCGGTGGCTTGGTGGTTACTGTGCTTGTCTCGCATGCACAAGTAAGAGAGTTCAAATCCCAGAACCATGGACACAACAAAGTGACCGAGGAATGAAGAATAACAGTGGGTAGTTGTGACAAAACTATATAAACCACAAAGCCTACAATATTCAGTATCACAACCTTTATTTATTTTTTTAAAGTGTGCTGGCACTGTTGGGGGAACTGCAGACACACAGTCACTCTGGAAAGCAGTGTGGAGATGCCTCAAAAAATTAGGTATAGAACCACCATATGACCCAGCTATCCCTCTTCTGGGTATTCTCCCAGAGGAGCTAGAATTAGCACATTACAGTGACACAGCAAAATCAATGTTCATAGCAGATCAATTTACAATACTTAAATTACAGAATCAACCCAGATGCTCCTCAATGGATAAATGGATCCAAAAGCTGTGACACACACACACACACACACAGAGAGTTCTACTCAGCTATTAGAAACAATGATATTGGGGCTGAAGCAATGGCTCAGTGGTTACAGCGCTTGCCTGGCATGCCCCAAATACATGGGTTCAAACCTCAGCACCACATATACAACGAAGTGTCCAAACAATGAAAGCCACATGAAAAACTAAATAAAATTGATTCTCTCTCTCTCTCTTACTGTCCCTCTCTTGAAAAAAGAAAGAAAGAGGGGCTGGAGCGGTGGCTCGGCGGTTACGACACTTGCCTGGCATGTGCAAGTACATGGGTTCAAACCCCAGCACCCATGTACACAACTAAGTGTCAGAGCAACAAAAGCCATGTGAAAATCTCAATAAAAATTGATTTTCTCTGTCTCTGTCTCTCTCTTACTGTCCTTTAAAAAAAAAAAGAAAAGAAAGAAACAATGATATTATAGCCTTTGAAAGTAAATGGATGGCAATGGAATAAATCATGCTGAGTGAAATTAGCTAAACCCAGGTACTCAGGGTCAAATGTTTTCCCTCATTTGTGGAGGCTAAAGCAAAACACAGGTTTGGGTTGAAGGTAGTCAACCTCTTGTACTAGACCCACCAAAGGTGTAACAATACCTAATTTAGGGGAATCATAGATATGTAGAAGGGAGGGGGGAGAAGTGGGAGGGAAAGGAAACGGAGGGACATAGGAAGACAATCAACAACATAGCACACTCTTTACCCATAGGGAGGGAGACAATCAACAATGAAGCATACTCTTTACCCACACCCAGAAGTCAAATAATACTTATGTATCATTTAATTCTGGAAAATTTACAATCATATATATATATGACATTTATATCTGTTTTAGGAGGGAAATATAAAAGAATTAAGAGACTGGAGTGTGGGCAATATTGGGGTGATTCTGGATTAGGATCATATGCCTATCATATTGTTACTTTCTATGCATTTATGATTGTACAACAACTCAACAAAAAAATTAAAACAAAATTTTTAAAAAATGGGAGTAAATCTGATATTCAGAACTTATATATAGTATATTTTTCATTAGAAGCATGTTTGATTGCTCAACAAATAAATTTCTTAATAAAAAAAAAATGTGGCAGCCCTTGCTCAGCATTACTCATGGCATATGTTTTTAATTTAAATAAAAAATTTTGCCCAGTGCTTAGGGATAAGGAGTTTTGTTATTTTTTTTCTACTTTTGCCTTTATTTCTTTTTATTGAGAATTATTTTAGCTGATGCTATTTCTCTTAATTCTCACTTAACTTTTATTTTTGGATGGCCTCTAAATTTATTTAAGAAAGAAAAATATCCTCATTTTAAAAACCATTGGGCAAATGAATTCTACTTATACGGAAAAACAACAAGCCTCCAAAAAAGCATGAGAAACTAACAAATTATGGTTTTATCTTCTCAAATTGATTCAAGTATCTAAACATAAAGTTGTTCATTAAACACCGTAAACTTGTGCATTTATGAATACGTAACACTGAATCCCGCTATTATGTACAATTATAATGCACCAATACAAAAATATATGGGAGAAAAAACCTTGGGATCCTATATTGGTCAAATGGAGCAGACTATGATGAAGGTAGAAAAGCAGGAGTGAGTGATCTTACCATAAGACCCTCTAATTTCTTAGACCTGAAAATGTTTAATAACCATGCAGATATGAGATTTTCTTATAATTCCACCAGGAATTTCAGATCTGAAGCAGCTGTACATTCTCCCATCTATTGTTAAATGATGTGATATTATTCTCCCGCCATCTGGAACTAGGGACTTCAGAAATACATATCTTCTACTTCACCAACCTACTGCTAATAAATTTTGAGAGACATAAAATGAAGAAAACAAATACTGGGTTTCCTTTCATACTGGAAAAGATGTGAACTTCAATTTACTTGCCATTCCTTATTTTTCTTAACATATTCATCTTTCTTACCACAAGACCCCTTCTAATTAATGACCACAACTCTTGGTGGAGATTCAGGAAACTTGGCATTAGCGCAAAGGATCAATAAAGAACTTGCTTAGAAACTAAACACCCCCATCCCCAACATTTATATTCAAAGACTTTCTGGAGGGACATTAGATAGACTCTTCCTAATGGCTACTGAAATTTAAAAGCCCTCTCAACACTAAAAAAGGTAAGTTTGTATGATCAGTCTAAACATAACTATTTCATGAAGCATCAAGCAGTTGATTCTGTGCAGAAACACAAGATAGATTTACATGTTTTTTTAAAAATTAAACATGCTCAAGCTGGGTACAGTGGCACATGCCTATAATCCTAGCAACTCAGGAAGCTGAGGCAGGAGGATCACAAGTTCAAAGCCAGTTTCTGCAACTTAGTGAGACTTCTGTCTCAAAATAAAAATATAAAATGGGTTGGGGATATAGCTCAGTGGTAAAACACCTGGGTTTTAGCCCCAGTAACCATCAATCATGCTCAGAAAAAACATATTTTCTATTGTCATTTATTTTTGTGACTACTTAAGGACTTCTAGGGTATAAAAAGTATTTCCCAGGGGGCTGGAGCAGTGGCTCAATGATTATGGTGCTTGCCTGGCATTTGGGAGGATGCGAGTTGAACCCCAGCACCACATACCCAACGAAGTGTAGGAGCAACGATGAGAGACAATGAGAGGGAGAGAGAGAGAAAGAAAATCAATTTTATTTAGTTTTTCATGTGGTTTCGTTGCTCCGACACTTCACTGTGTGCGTGGTGCTGGGGTTTGAACTTGCGTACTTGTGCACGCCAGGCAAGTGCCATAACCACTGAGCCACCGCTCCAGCCCCTGTCCCTCCCTCTCTTAAAAAAAAATTAAAAGTATTTCCTAGGGAAAGACTTTCCAATTTATATCATATAAATATATGTTTTAAATTTTTGTTGTTGTTGTAGATGGAGACAGTACCTTTATTTTATTCATTTATGTATGTAGTGCTGAGGATCAAACCCTGTAACTCACATGTACTAGGAAAGTATTCAGGCTCTGAGCTACAAACCAGCATCTGATAGTTTTAAATTTTAACTGTTGAACTTGCAATGACAATTCAGAAGCCAAGTACTTTGTAAATATGGGTCTCTGGCACATATAGCAAATCCAATGATATATACCTTAAAGACGAGAGTTTTCACTCTTAGAATTAAAAAGAAAATTGCTATACTAAACAGCCTCCTTGTTAAAAAGAAAAAAGAAGAGAGAGAAGGACAGTGAGAGAGAAAAGAATCAGTTTTATTTTTAGTTTTTGATGTGGCTTTCATGGCTCCAACACTTCACTGTGTACGTGGAGCTGGGGTTTGAAGCCATGTCCTCACCCATGCCAGGCAAGCACTGTAACCACTGAGCCATGGGCTCCATCCCAACAGCCTTCTTTTTTAAAAATTAGAAATTGTTATCAACCTATTAGGGCTATTAGGAACTATAGACTGAAAACAACAATTTTAGGATACTGCTTAGGACATTCCTTGGCCTGGAAGCAGAAATTCTGACCTTAAAAAGTCAGTAGCATAAGCTGACCAAAGGAAAGTCATCTTTTTTAAAAAAAGAACTACCTTTGAGCCTAAATAAGAAGTCTGTCTCCTGTAATCCTTTCTGCTAATCTGTATATTTCTATATTTTTTTCTCCTTCAAATTTCTAGTCAACCCTTTTCCAAAGATAACTTTTTTTTTTTTGTACAAGAGGATTGAACCCACAGTCACTCCACCACTGAGTCACATCCCCAGCCTTTTTTCATTTTGTTTTATGAGAGAAAGTGAGTAAGAGTGAGAGCGAGAAAAAGAGGGTGGGGAGAAAAGGAGAGGGGGAGAAGTAGAAAGGGACAAAGGGAGAGAAGGTGGGGAGAGGGAGAGAGAAAAGGTCAATTTTTATTTATTTTTTCTCTGGTTTTTATTTTTCCAACATTTTGTATGTGGTGATGGAGTTTGAACACAGGTTACCCCATGTATGCCAGGCAAGCTCTCTGCTGCTGAGCCACTGCTCCAGCTTCTTATTTTATTTTTTAATTTAAGACAGGGTTTTGCTAAGTTGCTAACGGCCTCACTAAATTGCTGAGGTTGGGTTTGAACTTGAGATCCTCCTTCCTTAGCCTCCCAAACAGCAGGGATTACAGGCATGTGCTACCACGCCCAGCCAGACTTCTTGATGAATCCCACCTGGACCTACTCACTGGCATCCACACATGTATGTTTAACTCAAAAAGACTATTTGTGGGGGCTGGAGTGGTGGCTCAGTTGTTACAGTGCTTGCCCAGCATGCACAAGTACACAGGTTCTAAACCGCAGCACCCATATATACAACTAAGTGTCAGAGCAACAAAAGCCATGTGAAAAACTCAATAAAAATTGATTATGTCTCTCTGTCCTTCTCTTTAAAAAAAAAAAAAAAAGACTATTTCTCACTTATACCTTGTTTATCTTATCAATACATTTAATTATCTCTTTTGTCCTCAATATCAGTACATTTTAATTATGACTTATCAACTGAATTAATACAAAAGATTCCAAAGATAAAAAGTTCATTTTTCTCATTTCCAATTATTTTATATAGTGAGTGCCTACTCTCTATTATAAGTTTTCATGCTAATTTTATTTTACTTTATTAGTCTAAATTGCTTAACACATTCTACCAATGCAACATAGAAGGCCCAGAGAGAATAAACTTTAATAGTTGAATAGTTAAGAACTCTAGTTGATCAGTCACCTTTTGATGCCAACATTATCAATTTATACGATTAAAATAATTTTATAATTTTCTATTTCCCAAGGTAGTTCTGAAAGCAATACTGAACCATAGTTTCTCATGCTTCTTGACTAGATAAAATTGTTTAAATTTTAAATCCAAATACTATGAGAATATTTGAGAAAATCTAGTTATAAATTAAACTCTGATGCAAATCCAATTTTGCCATTTTACTGATTTAACCTATACTGCCAATAAGCTCTATTATTCAGCTAATGGTCACACATTATTTGAAAGAAAATGCCAGGGGCAGTGCCATGTGTCTTAACCCCAGCTACCTGAAAGGCTGTGGTGGGAGGATTACTTGAGCATACAAGTTCAAGACCAGCCTGGGCAACATATCAAGAACTCCATCATTCCCGGGGACGGGGAGCTGTTTATTATTTTTTAAAAGAGAACCCACATGGGGTAGAACAAAAAGAGTAACTTTATCCATCCTCACAGAAAGGCAAAACCAATTAGAAATGGCACACATCTCTGTGGTCTGATACAAGAGGACAGCCACACCATTACTAAGTGAAAGGGCTGCTTGTCATTCTTTTGAAGTTTGTGTAACACAGGAAAAGAAGTGAACTTGAACTTATATATTCAAATTTTGATAGTGATTATCTCTGAAAGGCACATTTTGGAAATGAACTCTAGGCCTTTCATTTTCTCTCATATACTTAAGTCTTTTAATAGGAAAAAAGCAAATTTTAAAAGGCTACACACACACACATCTTGTATATATATACATATATATACATATTTTTTAAATAGGATCTCGCTAAATTGCCCAGACAGGCCTTGAACTCATAATCCCCCTGCCTCAGCCACCCAAGTATCTGAGATTACAGGCACATACTAGTATAGCAACTAGACTTACAAAAAATTATAAACCTTCTTTAAATAATGGAATGAATTAACATTTTAAAATTGAGTCACCTACCATGATAATGAAAATTAAAATGAAAGCATCTAGAATAGTGCCTAAGGATGGAGCAGTGGCTCAGTGGTTTCAGAGCTTGCCTGGCATTTTCGGGGGCACGAGTTCTGGCCCCAGCATCACGTACACAACAAAGTCTCACAACAACAAAAGTCACATGAAAAACTAAATAAAATTGATTCTCTTTCTCTCTCACTGTCTCTCTTTCTCTAAGAAAAAAGTATTAAAAAAATAGAATGGTGCCTAGCATACAGGAAAAGCTCAATAAATATTGATATCCTTTCAGTTCTGCAATGTATTCTAATGCTACCAAGTTATATACTGATCCAGACCAGTATACTTTTCTTTAAAAAAAAAAAAAAGAGGGACAGTGAGAGAGAGTGAGAGGGAGAAAGCAAGAAACAATTTTATTTAGTTCTTCATGTGGCCTTTGTTGCTCCGAGACTTTGCTGTATCCATGGTGCTGGAGTTTGAACTCACATGCAAGGAAAGCACAGTAACCAATGAGCCACCGCTCCAGCCCCAGACCAGTATACTTTTACAAGTAATGTTTACCTCCTTTGCTATTAGATCACTTCTTGTTTATGTCACTATACCTACCTTTTTTTTTTTTTAAAGAAAGAGGAACAGTGAGAGTGAGAGATAGAAACAATTTTTTTTAAAAGAGAGAGGAATAGTGAGAGAGAAACTCAATTTTTATTTAGTTTTCATGTGGCTTTCCCTGCTCCAAGATTTCATTGTGTATGTAGTGCTGGGGTTTGAACTCGCACATTGCTGGGCAAGTGCCATAACCACCAACCCACCACTCCAGCCCCGAGAGAAACATTTTTATTTAGTTTTTCATGTGACTTTCATTCATCTGACACTTTGTTGCGTATGTGGTGCTGGGGTTTGAACCCACACACTGGTGCATGCCAGGCAAGTACCGTAATCGCTGAGCCACTGCTCTAATCCCCACTATAGCTACTTTTAGAAGTACCTTCTGGCCACCCTTTGCTTCAAATTTGCTATGAACTCTTCCCACTCCCAGAATATCTTAACTGTGCCTTTATAATTTTTTTTTGTCATTTATAAACATCCTTAGCTCCTTTAAACTGAGTTTCTACACAGGAAAAGACTTTCATTCATTTGTGTATATTCGGTAGTCAGTCAAATACTTATATGCACAAATTGGCAAAAGTTATCCCTGTGACAAAAAAAAAGAGAGAGATTACAAACAACTTGACAATTATAGCACTAACCTTTCAATTTTAGTACAGCACTTAGGACAATAGGCTCTTGAGAAGCTTTTACAGTCAAAGCAGAAGTAAAACACATGGGCTGAAGGTGGAGACTCAGTGGTGGTGCACTTAACTAGCATGCATGAAGACCCAGGCTCGAACCCCAGCACCACATACACAGCTGGAGTGTCAGAAAAACAAAAACCAGATTTAAAAAAAAAAAAATGAAATTCTCTCTTTAAAAAAAAAAAAAAGCTGAGCTTTTTTGGGAGGTTAAGGCAGGAGGATCATAATTTCAAAGCCAGCCTCAGCAACTTGGCAAGACCCTGGCCAAAAAAGAGGGGGGCTAGAGCAGTGGCTCAGTGATTCCAGCACTTTCCTGGAACATGCGAGGACCCAGGTTCAAATCCCCCAGCACTACTAACCCAACTAAATGTTGGAGAAACAAAGGCCAGAGGGAGAAAATAATAATAATAATAAAAAAAAAACTGGGGATGTGAGTCAGTGGTTAAGCACCCCTGGGTTCAATCCCTGGTACAAAAAAAATGACTACAACATGGATGAACATTGTGGCAGTAACTTTCTTAATCTTGGGTTTTCTGCTTACATTAAGGTCCATAGTTGTGTTTCAAATAACTGAAATTATCATGAAGTTTATACACTAATAAAATGGGAGACTATTTACTGTATTTACCATAGCTACATATAGGTTCCTTAAGAGTAGTGCTTACCCTCCAGGTAGCCCAAATTTTAGAAGCTCTCCTACTTCTCCATAGCAAGTACCTTTTCTACTCTTGCACGTACTCACCTCTATACCAGAATCAATACATATTCCAAAGCCATTGGTGTGCTTAAAATGCAGACTTTCATAGACTCTTGACAAAAATCAACATTTCCATAGAAACTTGGAGATTCCTTCCAGACACAAAGAAGAGTAGAAGGGGTGAAGTGGATGAGGTTACAGGTAGAAATGATGAAGAAAAGCAGCTACTTATTCACAAATTAGTCCTGTTTTGAAAATCTACTTGAAAGAATATATCATTGTGCCAATTCTTATATATAAAAATACATGCTTGGGGCTGGAGTGGTGGCTCAGCAGTAATCTGCTGCGTTTGTCTGGCAGGTGCAAGGACGCAGGTTTGAACCCCAGCACCATGTACACAACAAAGTGTTGGAGCACTTTTCATTTTAAAGCCACATGAAAAACTAAATAAAACTGATTCTCTTTCCCTCTCACCATCCCTCTCTAAAAAAAAATAAAAATAGAAAATAAAAAAATGCTTATAAAAATACCTGAAAACCAAGTGTTCAAAGTCCACTTTAATATAAACAAATTACCAAATGCATGATTATATTCTGACTCAATGATTCTCTCAAATGATGATTCAATATAATGAGTTAAAAATGTTTATTTATTATACAATTTCCATCTCCTTTTTCTGGATTTAATACTTCAGAGTCCCAGGGTAGAAGAGAAAATGTGGGTGAATTATGCTTGCCTTTGTGTTCTAGCTCACAATCATCCCAACCCATTATTAATGATATATCAGGCTTGTTAAACAGAAAATTATGAAGTTAACTGAAACCCAGTTGCCTTAAAATCTTCCTGTGTGCCATTTTTTAGAAGACCACAAACAAATGTGAGGATAGCTATCTTAAATAAATGTCTTTCCAAAATACTGATATTATTAATTAACTTATTCTTTTTTTTTTTTTAAAGAAAGAGGGGACAGAGAGAGGGAGAGAGAGAGAAAAAAACTTTTTTTTTTTTTTTAGAGAGAGGGACAGTGAAAGAGACAGAGAAAGAGAGAAACAACTTTATTTAGTTTTTCACATGGCCTTAGTTGCTCCAACACTTAGTTGTGTACGCAGTGCTGGGGTTTGAACCCGGGTCCTCATGCTTGCCAGGCAAGCACCGAAACCGCTGAGCCACCGCTCCAGCCCCAAGAAACAACTATTTTAATTTAGTTTTTCTTGTGACTTTCATTCCTCGGACACTTCGTTGTGTACGTGGTGCTGGGGTTTGAACTCGAGTACTCGCGCTTGCCAGGAAAGTACCCTAACCACCAAGCCACAGTTCCAGCCCTACTAACTTATTCTTAAATAAATCTGTTCTTGACTAACATTCACAGAGACGGATGTTAGCTCTAAATATCTTCCTTCAGTTTGGTTTAAATTTTATAGTATCTGGCAGTTATTCTTTAGTCTATTTTAGGAGTTTGTAACCCCCTTCCCTAATTGCATAATGATTTTTCCTTTCTCTCCTTTTTCTTACGGGGGATTGTGGGAGGTGTGTAGGATTCATTTCATTAGATTTTGGGGAGAAGAGTTAAATAAATCTATACAACTCTCAAACAGCTGGGAAATTTTATTCCAAGTTATAGTTCTATAAGCAGCTATTGTAGTCCCATATTTAGAAAGGCAGGATGGAAGGATAGGACACAAGGGATGGATGAAGGGAGGAAGCAAAGACACTATCTCTATGGCCCTAATCAAGATATTCAAATATTAACAAGACACCTCCATGAAATGGCAACATTATATAATTCAGTTTTAAAATATTTACATTCATTGTGTGAGGCAACCCTGTAATACAAGGGTTCATTTGATAAATGAAAAAAGACTAAAGGTCAGAGTTGAAATTACTTGCTACCTTGGCCATAAAGCTAAACATAATTGTTAGAACCCCTACACCAGACACTATGTAATTCCTAGAAGACAACATAGGGTTAACACTCTAGCACGTAGGCACAAGCAAAAACTTTCTCAATAGGACTCCTAAAGCTTAGAAAATAATGTCAGGAATTAATAAATAGGATGGTCTCAAATTAAGCTTCTGCACAGCAAAGGAAACAATTAGGAATGTGAAGAGAGAACCCATAGAATGGGAGAAAATCTTTTCTAGATACTCTTCTGACAGAAGATGAATATCCAGAATATACAAAGAGCTCAAAAAACTTTACACCAAAAAAAAAAAAAATCAAATAATCCAACATATATACGAAAAAAATGATCAACATCATTAGCAATTAGGGAATTGCAAATCAAAACTACACTGACATTTCATCTCATACCAGTCAGAATGGCAGTCATCAAGAACACAAATAATAATAAATGATGGAGAGGATGTGAACAAAAAGGAACCCTTTTACACTATTGGTGGGATTGTAAATGAGTACAATCACTATGGAAATCAGTATGGAGGGTCCTCAAAAAGACTAGGCATGGAACCACTATATGACCCAGCTATGTCATGACTCAGTCTTTATCCTAATGAATTAAAATCATGGGGCTGTAGCATTTGCTCAGTGGTTACAGCGCTTGTCTGGTATGGATGAGTATGCAGCACCATGTACACAATGAAGTGTCGGAGCAACGAAAGCCACATGAAAAACTAAAAACTGATTCTCTCTCTCTGTCCCTCTCATTAAAAAAATAAAGAATTAAAATCATTATACTGTAGTGATACATGCATACCCTTAATGTTTATAACAGCACAATTCACAATAGTCAAACTATGAAACTGACTAAGGTGTCCATCAGTGGATGAACAGACAACAAAGAAAATGCGGTACATGTACACAGGAAAACACATGGATCTAGAGACTGTTATGTTAAGCAAACTAAGTCAAAACTCAGAAGGTTAAGGGTCATGTTTTCTCTCATATGTGGAAGCAAGAAAGGATAATATAAAAGAAAGGTGGGGGCAGAACTCATGAAAATCAAAAAGAGATTAGCAGAGGAAAGGGACCAAGAGGTGAGAGACAGGGGGGGAGGGAAGGGAGTGATACTGGCCAAATTATATTATTATTTTGTTTATTTTGTGTATATACTGCCATATTATACATGTAACAACAAATTCCATCAACATTTACAATTATAATGTACCAATAAAAAATGTGGAAAAAAGAATACAAATATTAATAAATGCCAAAGAGTGATACTAACCAAATTATAGTGTTATATTGTGGATTATGTGCATCTATGAACATGTAACAACAAATCCCATAATTACGTACAAGTCTAATGCACCAATACAAAATTGTGAAAAGAAAATGTTAGAACCCAAAATCAATGAGAGAGTGAAAGAAATATTCTAGGTCAGTCCTATTTGAATTTAAATCCTATCATTTATACTTTTAAGACTGGAATGGAGGGGCTGGAGTGTTGGCTCAGTGGTTATGGCACTTGCCTGGCACGTGCAAGGACCAAAGTTCAAACCCCACCACCACATACACAGCTAAGTGTTGGAGCAATGAAAACCAGATGAAAAACAAAGTTGTTGCTCTGTCTCTCTCACTGTCCCTCTCGCTTTAAAAAAAAAAAAAAAAAAGAGTAGATTGGAAGCTCCTCCACACTTTGTTTTGTTCCTGGTGTGGCTCCAGTGTTAAGAACAGTGCAAAGGGGCTGGAGCCATAGTTGGCGGTTACGGCGCCTGCCTGGCATGCACAAGAACCAGGTTCAAACCCCAACACCACATACACAACTAAGTGTTGGACAAACAAAAAAACAGATGAAAAAATAAATAAAATTGATGTTTAAAATCGGGCTGAAGCAGTGACTCGGTGGTACAGCACCTGTCTGGCATACACAAGGACCTGGGTTTGAACCTCAGCACTACATATACAACTAAATGTTGGAAAAACAAAAAAAAAGATGAAAAAATAAAGTTGATTCTCTTTCGCTCTATTATTCTCTCTTTATAAAAAATAGTGCAAGAAAAAGCAGGAGATAAAGTTAAAATCATTTAACTTCTTTGGATTTCTGTTTCCTCATCTGTAAACGGAAACAGTAAATTCTTGCCTCGTATATACCAATATAATGATTATATAAAGCATCTGGTAGGTACTTAAGAATTAATAAACCTGATTTCCAGTTTAATATTTGCTTCACAGAAACCCCAGTCCTCTTATATCTTCTGTAGACACTGATGAAGTAATAGAAAACAAATGTCAGAGCACTTGGGAGATAAGGCAGGTGGTTATCAGGATGGGGAGAGTAAAGAATCAAATTTTTCTGGCCTTCTTTCACCTACCTTAGCCAAGTAATCACCTGTTCTCTTTACTACTCTGCCATAGCAACAACAAAGGATTTTTTAGAAAAACGTTAGCTGGTTGCTTATTTCAAAGTAGAAAGTCTTAGCAGGGCATGGTAGCACATGCCTGTGATTCCAGTGACTGAGGAGGCTGAGAGTAGGATCATGAGCTCAAAGCCAACTTCAGCAACTTAGCAAGGCCCTAAGCAACTCAGAGAGATCCTGTCTCAAAATAAAATATAAAACGGGCTGGGGATGTGGCTCAGTGGTTAAACATCCCTGGGTTCAATTCCCAGTCCCCAAAACAAAACAAAAAAACCCCACCAAAGTACCAAAATGGAAAGTCTTGGTGGGAAGGAGGAATGCAAAAAGAAGAGGGGGGATACTTAAAAGTAAATGAGAGGGCTGGAGCGGAGGCTCGGCGGTTATGGCACTTGCTCGGCATTCGCCAAGTACATGGGTTCAAACCCCAGCACCCACATACAAAACTAAGTGTCAGAGCAACAAAAGTCATATGAAAAACTCAATAAAAATTGATTCTCTGTGTGTGTTTCTCTCTCCGTCTCTCTTTTTCTCTTTTAAAAAAATTGTTAAAAAAATGAGAAAATAAGAAGAATTCTATCATTATGCATAATTAT
>PVKS010027601.1:0-27338 GCA_004027875.1 Aplodontia rufa
ATTAGAGAGGACGATATTATGGCTTTTGAAATCAAATGGATGGAGATGGATAGAATTATGCTTAGTGAAGTCTCCCAAGCTCAGAGACTCAAGGGCCAAATGGTTTCTCTCATCTGTTGATGCTAGAATTTATGGGGAAGCAGTAGGGCAGATGGCAAACCTAACAAAACTTCAAATTGAATGACTTTCAGAGTAATAGGGGGATGGCGCTCTAGGATGCTGGGAGGTGTAGGGAGGGGTATGGGGAGGGGGGAGGGTATATGAAGAACTCATAGGAGCCTGGAGATTGGGAAGATGGGGGAACCATCCCAGAAGCCGATGTCATTCTTCCACGAGCTACCCATTTAACACATGAGCTCTTCTGGGGGAAACTGCAACAGGTAAAATCCAAGGTGGTCATCCATGTTTTGGCATTTCCCCTGGATAACAAAGTTTATATCCACTGATTGCTACTGTTTTGATAATGTTTCCCCCTCAACTGTATCTCTATATACTTCTAATAAAAAAAGAGTCTGGCTTGAAAAGAGCTACATATTCTCAAGTGTGGGGTTTGGCATCCTGTAAATGATGCTTAAATGGTCCAGGCAGAGCTACCTAGGAAGAGAATAGGTTTGGAAGAGAAGGGCTTCCTGGACAAGTCCTGTGGATGCTAAATGGTAGAGCAGAAGAGGGAAGGAGACTCCACAAAGGTGTCTAGGAATGAGCGACTTGGAAGGAGTGCACTCGGTGGAGTGAAAGGAGAGCCAGGAGAGCCTGAGATCACAGCAGCCTGGCGGCACAGGGGTCTGCAGGAGGAGGGTGCCCATCTTCATCTAACACCATAGCAACCAGGTGAGGCAGAAATAGAGAAGAAACTGGCCAAAGTGAGGGCGGTCAGGAGCTTGGATGAGCAGGCTAGTAGTGTAGTCACCTGCTGGGGTGCAGAGAAGACAAACTCCGGGCAACACTTTGAACAGTGTTTGCTTGGGGAGCCGAGGCAGAGCAATGGATGGGCAGCTACAGGGAGAGGTGCCAAGAGAGGAGTCAGTGGTTGTGTATTAAAGATTGGAAGCACTTTCGTTTCACATTGGATGAACTGGTACAAAGAGGAAACTAATTCTCACTGCAGAGAAGGGATGCTTACGTAGGTGATGTTCTTGGGAAGCAGAGGCTGGTGGACTGCTGGAGAGAAGCAGATGGAGCCCATTCCTGTAATTGAAGGAAGGTGAGTTCAGGTTCAGGATCTGCAGGGTAATTCCTTGGAGGAAGGGGAAGGCAGGCGTTCCCCCTGCACTGCTTCCAATTGCCCTTATAACTTAAAGGCACAAGGTACGGAGAGCGGGGAGAAGGGGAAACAAGAGGTTTGAGTAGAAATGGCAAAGCATTAAAAAGTCACTGTAGAGAGTGAGACAGCCATTCTCCTGGGAATTGATAATAAGATTAGCGAGCAAAGTTGTATGCTCATTTGAAATGTATGAACATGCATTAGAGTGAGACACACACGATTGTTTGCCAAGCCAGTGTTTGTCTCGCTCAGCTGCAGGACTGGAACAAGTGGGAATTTGGTTTGTCCAGTGTTGGTATTGACCAGCCTGGTACAGAGGAGCAAGGGAATTAAAAGTGTTTGCAAAGAAAGGGAGAGTATGAAGGGGCTCATGGCTAGGGCTGAATAAATATCTGGAAAGGGAATTATTTACTTAGGACAGTGAAAAACTTCAAGAGGGAAACTTGCATCAAGATTGAGTAATTATTCTCTGTATACATTTGTCTTTTCTCCTGTTACTGCTAAAATGTGGGTAACCTACATCCTGTTGCCTGAAGCTTGGAGATCTCAACTGCGCCCTCTAGGCAGGTTCTTGTGAAAGATGCAGACCTCATCTGGGCTGAGGTAACCAAGGAGACCGCAATGGTTCCTGCAAAAGGCTTGAATGCCATTTTCAGGGATGCGATCCTGGCTTCTTCTGGAGATGGCTATGTAGATTACAGGTTAGGAGGGTCCAAGGTTCTATTAGTGAACCGTCTCAGCACAGAGTGGCGGGTGGAAGCAGGGACTGAAGGAGCTCGGAGAACACACAGCATAGAAGGAATCCAAGGGGCCACCGCAGCACCTGTTAGTATCTTCTCACTATCTGAATTCCCAGGGAAGTTCATCTGTGACTCCTACCAAGTTCTCTGAGTCCCTTCCTAGTTGCCTTTGTCTGGGGACAGTGGTTTAACCACCGCTGTCTTCCTGGCAATACATTTTGGTGGAAAACAGGTGAGACTCCAGGTTCCTATTGATTCTAAAAATCCGAACTGCCCTTCTGTAATCATCATGACATTTCCTTACACTCATCTGATTATTTGGTTTTCCTTCTAGAATAGGTGTGATTTAAATGTCCTTCTGCAGGCAAGATACCTGCAAATGAACGTGGCAAACTAATAGGCAGTTGCATCTCCACTTAGGAGCATCACGAATCAACGGAGGGTGCCCGCTGCCTGGGGCCCCTCTTCATTCCACTTAGCCTGACTACTGAACTGGCAAGCACAGGTAACAGCTTTCTCTAAGAGTCTCTGAGCACCAGGACTGTGTGATGACAGCTGAGGTTGGAGGGCCTGAAGCTGCCACGCAAATGCATTTGCTGTTCCCAAGGAAATGGTAAATGAATTGAGGTTTGTGAGCCCGGGAAGGAGAAGGCTAAAGGGTGCTTTAATTTATAGTCTTCAAGTATGTGAAAATGTATATTTTTCCCTTCTAAGGAGAATGGTTGTTTTTAATGCATACTATAAAATGTGACGCGATAAACCTACAGCAGGAGATCTTTCCACTGGGTACAAGAAAGCAAGGAAACGCGCAAATGTGCTGTAGACCAAGCTTGCCGGGTCCCTGGCTCTGGATATAGTGAACATGTGAGCAGTAAGCGCTGCTCTTTACCTGTGAGGGCAGGCAGCAGGCCACCTTCTCCCTCAAGTGCCCCTTGCCAAGCATGTTTAGTATTTTGGAAAACATCAAGTTAGAAAGTGCTTGTCTGTGCCTCTCAGAAGGCATGCTCCTCTCTGTCAATCCAGCTGTCCTGTGGCTGGAGGGGTGGGTGGGATCTCTATTATAGAACACTTGCCTTGACCCTGCCAGATTCAGAGCCCTGAAGTAATTTGTTCACAGTCCCTAGCCAGCCAGACTCCAACCCCAGGATCATCTGCTCTCCTGCACTCTCTGAAGCCTTTATAATTGGCGGTCTCTTTTCTTGGAGACTCTTCGGCTGGACTGTTTGTTCTAGTGGATGGAGGCTTCCTTTAGGTGATAATAGAAGAACCCTGCTGCTTTATGGGGCGATAATCCAAGCCCTGTGTGGATAACCATTCTTTTAGGTTGAGTGGTTTATCCCTTTGAAAAGGAGGTAGATTAATGTTCTGAAACCCCAAAGTCTTCCTTTCATTCTTGCATTAGAGAAAGACACTTGCATAATTACTTTTAAGACAGGCCTCAAAGGGAATCCCAAGCCAAGAGGAGCAGACCCATCTGCCAGCAGGCCTGGGGTGCTCTTTCTTCTCTGGTGGCTGGGATTTGAGAAAGTCACCTGCATTTGTTGGGATGCCTTCCCTTGTCCTTTTCTTTCAGCTTTTCAAGGCTTGTAGAGTAATCAACTCTGACATTTCCCCTGCTGGACTGACCCAGTGTTAGCACTGAAAGTCCTGCATCCCAGAAAACCCCTCAGCCCTGGGCAAGCTGGGGTGGTTAATAATCCACCTAAAACCTTCAGCAGAAAGAAGTGGCGGAGGGATAAAGAGGACAGGTCAGTGGAACCAAAGCAGAAACTTGTTCAAAATAACTCAGTGTGCAAAGTATTGATGCCGCCTTCATAGTTTCCTGATGACAGAAGAGAAACTTTTGAAGATCGAGGAAAGCAACCTGAAAGTCCATTAAATGAGGACTGGTTCAGCACTGGAGTGGCCGCTCAGCGGGTAATGGCACTTGCCTGGCATGCGCAAGTACCCAAGTTCAAACCCCAGCACTGCGTACACAACTAAGTCCCAGAGCAACGAAAGCCACATGAAAAACTGAATAAAATTGATTCTCTCTTTCTCTCTCTCTCACTGTCGTTTTCTCCTTATTAAAAATAAAATGAGGACTGGTTCAATAAAAATTGGACACTCATTCATTAGCTGGAATATTAAACAGTTTAAAATTAAGGGGCAGATATATAAATGACTATATTGAATAATTCCCAAGATTGGAACCAAAACATTCACATATAAATCTTTTGTGTATAGATATTATTGATGGAAGGGCACTGGAGACCAGGAGATAGGAGTCATGGGGCCACCTACAGGTCTGTCTGCCACAGGACCTAAGAGACCTGCAACAGCACCTGCCTCTGAGGAACAGGCCAGAACACAGGGGAGGAGACTGCATTCTTTCTCACTCTTGCTAATTATTTTAGCCACATAAATTTTTTACATTTTTATTAAAATAAATATATATATATATGTATATATATCAAAATCCCAAAACAAACAAAATTTCATTTAATCAGTCTGGCAAACAGGAGACAATGAGCACAACATTTTGCCTTCATAACAGCTGCCATCCAAACCCTCCCTCTCCAGTGCTATAGGTGCCTGGTGACACCTCAGAGCCAGCAGCTGGCCAAAGCCTACATGTAATTTTACCTAAATGTGAAATGAAAGGTGCGTTTTTTGACTTTAGGACTTTGTAAAGAAATTCTGTTGCATCTCTTAATAAGCCTTGCTATGGTAAATCTGTTTGGTTGATTGGAAAGCTATATTGTGATAGGTGGTGTATTCAGCATTAAAGAGTTAACTGGGGAGACTCCATTTGTGGTGAGTATGAGGAGACCATGATGCAGGGACGCAGGAAGGTCCTGAGAAGATGCCTGGAAAATAACAAGCGATATGGTCTCGTGACTCCCCTAGGTGGTCCATGGAGCAGCCTTGGCCTAACCTTGGAAGTGAAGAATTTCTATCCCAACCCCCCACCCACTGAATCAGACCTGCATTGCAAGAAAATTCAAAGGACGGGGCTGGAGCAGTGGCTCAGCAGAGAGCACTTGCCTGGCACGCAGGAACACCTGGGTTTGATCCTTAGCACCTCACACACAACTAAGTGGAAGGAAAAAAAAACACATGAAAAAAATTGTCTCTCTTTCTCAAAAAGAAAAAAGAAAGGAAAGAAAGAAATAGTTCAAAGACAGACTGAGGTTGAAAAGCATTGGTCTATACTATCCCATACTGTGATAAAATACAGACCTGGAAAAACTCACCCATATTTCCACAGGAAACATCTGTACAAGAATTCTTGTTGCAATGTTGTATATTATGGGAAAAAAATAAAACTAATTGATCATCTGTAGGGAACTGAAAAATAAGTTAATGTGTTTACCAAAGGAACACTGTACAAAGTTAAAATTAATAAGGTGCAGCCACATATATCATGAATATATAGATTAATGGATATGTGAATAATTCTCCAAAAGATACTGTTGAACACAAACAAAGCAAAAACCAAAGAAAAAAAAATAAAACAGATTGTGGGAGGGAATACGCAATATATTAATATCATTTGCATAAAGGTCAAAAGCTCGGTGTATAGATGCATACATACGCAGCAAAATAAGCACTAGAAAGACAAATACCCAATTCAGGAGAGGGGCTTCCTCTGGGAAGGGAGACAGGGAGTGAGGAGAGGTATAAAGGCCATTTTCAGTGTGCATTTTTCACACTAGATGGAAGATACACAGATGCTTATTATATTTTCTCTATATATTTCATAACAAAAAAGGGGAAAATTCAGCTTTTCTGGATGATGCCAAATTGTCCTTCAAAATTTGCATCGTGATGTATGTATAATCCCCCAAGCTGCGAGTGGAGATCCCATTCCTCCAGTCCTCCTCCAGGCTCAGCTGGTCAGACCTCTAATTCCCGACTGGTCTGCTGGGCAGGAGGGAAACGGCATCCCATTGCTGGCTTAATGTCTCTTTCCTCGTCAGCAAGCTTGAGCGTACGCTCACGTGCTCATCAACTGACACCTTCCCTCTTCTGTGAGCTGCATGTGCACATCCCCTGCACTTATTTTTCTATTTATTTGCTTTTCCTTATTGATTTGTAGGAGACTCTAATTAAGAGCACCGAGAATGCAAGTTGATGTCCTTTTTCCGTTTAAGTTACAAGTCACTCTCTCCCTCTCCTAAAGCAGAAAGAGCAAAGGCTAATGGAAGGAGTCTGGTAGAGCTCTGGGTACAAATTGGGTCACTACTTAAGTCTGCCACCCAAACCAAACATGCAATATTTCTGTTCATTACTATTACTGCATTATTATTAAATGCATTGATATAAGAAAGTAGCATCGACAATAAAATTTTAAAAAAAAACTGTTCCATCCTGAAGTTATTATCTCATGGTAGCTTGAAGCTGATTTTACTCTACTTGCATTTAATGCTATAATAAAAATGATTAAGCTGCGCTTGGTGGCACACACCTGTAATCCCAGCAACTCAAAAGCCAGAGGCAGGAGGAACTCGAGTTCAAAGCCAGCTTCAGCAACTTAGCAAGTTCCTAAGCAATTAGCAAGCCCGTGTTTCAAAATAAAAAATAAAAAGGGCTGGGGATGTGGCTCAGTGGTTGAGCACCCCTGGATTCAATTCGTGGTACTACTACTAATAATCATCATCAGAATAATAATAAAATTGATCAAATGCATTGAGTTGTCCACAGTGATATCATTTTACCTTGTAAAGGTACATCATTTTATTTATTTCTGCTGCTGTTTTTAACAGAAAACAATGATGACAGCAAAATTTGAGATTTTTCTCACTCACCTAAAATTTGCATTAGTCCTTTTTGTTGTTATAGCGCCCTTTAAGAAAACGGCAATCTCTGGAAATTATTTAATGGAAGAAATTCCTTTCTGTGTTTGATGTAGTCCTTCAGTAGCTGTCACTGTTTATATTTTAAAAGAAAGACACATTTCCTTATTTAAGCTGAGAGGAATCAATTTCTTTAGAACGCTGGAAAATCCTTGTGCTTAAACGATTAGGAAATCTCATTTGTGTGATGGATGTTCCTTAGAAAATTTTGGTTGCAGCCCAAACAGAGCTGTAGTTCCATCTATAATGGGAACGGTAGCATTGCATTGGTGAATGAGACCAATTGCTTTAAGAAATAATGGGCTTTTTCTTAACCCCATAGCATCAAGGGGTTTTAAGCATTGCAAAACAGAACTGCCATAGACATGTGTGTTATTTTGCTCAAGTCTGAAGTTTAATCATGTTCCCAGTGACTGAGTGTGTGGCTCCGAGAAGTCCTAAAGTCTCTGTGGACTCTTGGTCATTTGGTCAGTGAGTCTCAACCTGGTCAGTGATTCTGTGCCCCCACCCCAGCTTTTAGAGCATCCCTTGGGGTTGTGGTTCAGCCCACTTCCCTGACTCAGTCCTGTCATCAGGAAGTGGAAGGATGGCTAGGCACAGTGGATTCCACCAGGCAACACCCTGCTGAGCAGGACAAGCAGCCACAGCAGGTCAAGGTCATTCCCAGAGACTGGTCAGGCAAGTGAAAGATTTGAAGAAATGCTGTCTGCCCAAGGTAGCCTGGCTCATGAAGAATGGTGCCAGGATGTTGTTACTGGGGTTCAGGAAGGTCAATAAAAGGGATTCCATCCCAGGATAAGAGAATGGAGTTCTTGGGAATGGGTCTGACTGCTTGGCTCTCGGCACCAATCTCCTTTTCCCACTCTGTTTGGAAACCACTGGCTGAAGTCGCTGGCCACCTTTGGGTGCATAGTTGCATGTTGTCACTCTGTTGGGTGTGTGGGGGCTGGGAGCGAGGGGCACCAACCAGTGCCATGGAGAAAATAAGAGAAAAAATAAAAGGAATTTACAGAGTAAGAAATTGAAGTGACTCTGGGAAATAGATAATTTGCCCAATTCTCAAAGTTAGAGGGAACAGCCAGGATTAAATCCACAGGTGTGATGCCACCGTTGTTGAGATGGAATGCTACAGAATATTGAGAATAACTCTCCGCCTGCTCAGAGTGGGAGTGACTAGTGCCACACTTTGACAGCACACTTCTTGGTGTTATCTTTTTTTTTTTTTAAGAGAGAAGGACAGAGAGAGAGAGAGAGAGGGAGAGGGAGAGAGAGAGAATTAATTTTTATTGAGTTTTTCACATGGCTTTCGTTGTTCTGACACTTAGTTGTGTATGTGGGTGCTGGGGTTTGAACCCGTGTACTTGTGCATGCCTGGCAAGCGCTGTAACCGCCAAGCCACCACTCCAGCCCCTTGGTGTAATCTTTAATCGACTTCTAGCCCTCCTTCTCTGTCTCGCTCCCTCTCTTCTTCCTTCCTTTGACTCCCGTTTCAAGCTGCCTACTGCTACCTCATCACCAGCTCACTCTGCCTCCTCTGCTGGGCTCCAAAATGTGAACACAGACAGCCTTCCTTCCCCTCATGTCTCCAAACACTGACTCCACATGCGTGAAGACAACAGGCTTTCTGGGAAGGTTTTGGAATGATTTCAGTGCTTGCCATAGTGTTCTCCATAAGACTGAAGCTCAGGGAAAGTGTGGGTTTTAGTCTTGTGTGTGTGTGTGTGTGTGTGTGTGTGTGTGGCTGCGACCAAAAGCTACGACAAAAACAATGTAGAGACAGAAAGTTTATTTGGGGCTCGTGGTTTCAGAAGTCTTAGTCCATAGATGGCTGCCTCCATTGCTCAGGGCTAGAGGTGAGGCTGAATATTATGGCAGAGGTATGTCAGGGAGGAGGAAAGCAGAGAGAGAGAGCTCCACTCACCAGGAACAAAATATAAACCCAGAGCATGTCCCCAATAGCTTATCTCCTCCAGTCACATCCCCCTGCCTACAGCTACAGCCCAGTTGATCCATTCAAGTAGATCAATGCAATGATTAGAATAAGGCTCTCATAACCCAATCACTTCATCTCTGAACTTTCGTGCCTTGTCTCACATGTGAAATTTGGGGGACACCACGTATCCAAACCACAACGTTTTGCCTCTGCCCCCAAAAGCCAGTTCCTGTTACAATGCGAGTTATCTTTAGTCCACTTTCAAGAGACCCCAAAATATTAACAGTTTCAACATTTCCCGAAAGTCCAAGTCCAAAGTCTCCTCTGATAGTCAAGGCAAACTCTTAGCATGAGCCCTTGTAAAATTCAAAAGCAATTTACACATATTCAGTATATAAAGGTACAGAGTAAACACTTCCATTGCAAAGAAAGAAATAGGGACATAGAAAAAGGGATGGGACCAAAGCAAGAAATCCAGCTGGGAAACAAGTCCTGCAGCTTTATGTCCAGTATCTGCAGCACACGGCATCATGATGTTCTCTCTAGAGGGCTTGTAGAACTCTGCCCCTGTGGCCTTGCTGCCTGAGCACACATGACCTCTCTCCTGGCTTGTTTCTGATGATTCTCGCAGCTTTCCTCAGCCAGCATCCCACTTTTTGGCATCTCTTAATCTTGGGGATCTCCACAGCGACTTTGGGTTCCTTCTCACATATTCATCCATCACTCTCTCAGTGGCCCCCTTTAGGTACTCAGACCTTTGCTATACACTGCCTGACATCTCAGGTCTTCTTCTGAAATCACGGTAGAAGCCCCCGTGATGGCCTCATTCCAGCATCGTGCACTCCTGCAGAAGAAGCGTCATGGCTTGACACCCGCATCTGCCACCATTCCAAGCAGAAGCCAACCCTCTCAAGACCACGGCTGCAGCAGCTTCTGAGTGCCTAGGTAACTGAACACAGTGAAACAATTTCTAGCCACCCCCAGTGCAAACAGGGTGCCCCCAAGGCCTTTTCTCAAAGGAGTATTTATTTTTACGTTCTTGAGCTGAGATGAGTATTCTCCAGTAAGAAACATGCCCTCAAGCCAAATTTCTCATTGTCTCTAGATAAAGTATTTAGCATCTCCGTAACAGCTGTAATGTCCTGAACAGCCACAACTTCCCAAACCCCAGGTTTACTCACACTTTTCTAGGCAAACTGCAAGTTTTTGTAATCTTTCTGCTCCTGATTGGCACAGTAAACTTGAAATATTCATGCCACCACCTGATTGCTGGGCTGCCTTGGAATTTCCTCTGCCAGATTAATTACTCAGTCACCTTTTAATTCAGCCTCACAGAAAGGCTCAGAACATAGGCAAAACATAGATCACTTCTTTGCCAGAATGTGACATGAATGGCTCACAGTCCAACGTCCGATAGAGTTCTCCTTTTCTCTGAAACCTCATGAGTCCATCTTTACTGTCTACAGTTCTATTGGCATTTTTATATTCTGAGCTCCAACCAGAATTGCGCATTAAGTTAATTTACAACATACTAAAACTTTCCAGCTTGCATCTCAAAACTTTTCCCAATTCCTCCCTGCACAAACCATCTTCAGAAGCTTCCAAAGCACATGGTCAGGTTAGTTACAGCAATGACACCACTCCTGCTACCAATTTCTGTTTTAGTCTTTCTTGTTGCTTTGACCAAAAGTCCTGGCAAAAACAATGAGGAGGAGAAAAGATTTCTTTGGAGCTCACAGTTTCAGAGGGCTTAGTCCGTAGGTGGTGGACTCCATTGCTCTGGGCCCAAAGTGGGACAGTAGTGTGCGGAAGAGGAATGCAGCACAGGACACGGAAATCAGGAAGCAGAAAGAAAAACAGTTACATTCACCAGGGACAAAATATGTGCCCCAGTGACCTACCTCGTCCAGGCACACCCTATCTGCCTCCCACCCCCATCCAGCTGGCCCATTAAGTGGATTAATGCAGTGATTTGGTTAAGGCTTTCATAACCTGATTACTTTACCTGTAAACTTCTTTCATTACCTCACACCTGAGCTTCTGGAGGATACCACATATCCTAACCATAACAGCTTGCTTATGAATTTGTGCACAAGGGGAGAATATCAGGTAGTTGTTGGGAAACTTATACTGGGATCTCCTACGTCATTGCCTTTAGGGCTTTTGGCCACTTAACTGCTGTAGGCATGATCACATGAATGCTTTTCTTCCACAGGACCCAGCTTGCTTGTCTGTCCAATAACCTCTATCTTTATCTTTGAGTGTAGGCTTTCTCAAATCTCTTTACTTCTTGAGCTGCTAAGGAAAAAAAACCCAGAAAATTCTTAATATTGAGCTGTAAAATAATTTTGTTCTTTTGCCTCTGTTTTCCCATTTCAGAGTGCTCCTTGGGCCTCACAAAGTATCACCAACAGGCTCATTAACATGTTTATCTAAGAAAATTAAATTCTACCTACAATCTCTACAACCTGTAATACAGAACAAGAGGAGCCTTTATAATTACAATCTTATTTCATGACTGTATAATCTAGACATTGCTACATCAAAATTCCCCCAATAATTTGATAACTGAAAATAGATTTTACAGACTTTCTTTTTTTAGCAGTGATTCTCCCTTCTCCCCCTTAGAGTAAATCCCAGGGGGGTTGAAGGACCATTTTTTGTTGTTGTTTTTTCCTTTAAAGACAATTGGAATAATTCTTTGTGCTTTCATCACAACACAAATGGATACATAGCTAAGGACACTCATTTAATTTCACTTTTGATTCCAAGTAGTTCCTTCGTATTTTATGTAAATGTTGTTGAAATAAACTGTGCAGTAGTTCCAAGTAAGATCTGCAGGGGTGCCCTACTAAGAGCAGCCCCGCTCCAGTGACTGTGTCCTCTCCCTCCTCTTGCTCCCTTCATGGAAGTCTGCACCTGACATTTGCATTGGTCTTTTCAGATTGCTGACCCTGCCCCTTCCAGCTCCTGTCCTGTTGAAAACATTTGCTCACTGTTCCGAACACGGTCACCTGGACTCTGCACAGGGAGGACTTCTGCCTTCTGCTTGCCATTTCTCCACCCTTCCTCTGGATGCCCTCACTGAAATTTAATCCATTCAGAAACTTGAATGTACCAAACTCAGCAGCACTTTAGAACTTGTGCCAATTCTTTCCCTTTGTCCCAAACATTCCAAGGACCACATCCTGTCTGAGAATCTCACTAAAAGCTGCTAGCTCTTCTGGCACCAGCCCACGGGCTGTGGTCCCTCCAGGAAGACTATCTGGATCAGAGTCTCCTCCTGCACCCCTGATTCTCCACATCAGCACACCCAACACACTGCTGCCTAAGTGCCTGTTAACATGCCTGCCTCCTGCACTTAAAATGCGAGCTCTGGGCTAACATCCACAATATGCAAGGAACTAAAGAAACTAAACACCAAAGCCACAAATAATCCAATCAACAAATGGGCTACGGATCTTAAAAGAAACTTCTCTCCAGTGGAAGTCCAGAAAGCCCATAAATATATGAGAAAATGCTCTACATCATTAGCCATAAGGGAAATGCAAATCAGAACTTCAATGAGATACCACCTCATTCCTGTTAGAGTGGCTAAAATGAAAAATTCTAACAACAACAGATGCTGGAGGGGCTGTGGGAAAAGAGGAACACTGTCACACTGCTGGTGGGACTGCAAACTGATTCAGCCACTATGGAAAGCAGCGTGAAGAATCCTCAAAAGATTGGGGATGGAACCACCTTATTACCCAGCTATCCCACTCTTGAGTGTTTTCCCAAAAGAGTTAGAATCAGCATATCATAGTGATGTGGCTTCATTAATGTTTATAGCAGCTCAATTTACTATAGATAGATTATGGAACCAACCCAGATGCCCCTCACTCAATGAGGGGATACAAAAACTCTTTGGTACATATATACAATGGAATACTACTTGGCCATTAGAGAAGACGATATTATGACTTTTGCAGCCAAATGGATGGAGATGGAAAGAATTATGCTAAGTGAAGTATCCCAATCTCATCTGTGGAAGCTAGAATACATGGGGAAGCAGTATGTTAGATGGCTAAGCTAATAATAACTTCAAATTGTATGCTTTTCAAGGCAACAGGGAGATGACTCCCTAGGATACTTGGAGGCGTAGGGAGGGGGACGGGGGGAGGGTGTAGGAAGAACACCTAGGAGACTGGAGGGTGGGAATATGGGGGAATCATCTCAGAAGGTGATCTTTGTCCTACACGAGATATCCATTTAAAAACTCAGGAGTTCTTCTGGAGGAAACAGCAACAGGGGGGACCCAAGCTGGGCATCCATGCTATGGCATTAGCCCTGGATAACTAAGTATATATACATTGGTTCTTCAATGTTTGATAATGTTTCCCCCTCAATTATATCTCTATACCCATCTAATAAAAAATTAAATATATAAAAATATAATTAATTATAAATTATAAAAATATAATAAATTAAATATAAAAAATATTAAAAATATTTGGACTGGGAAAAAAATGCGAGCTCTGCTGGGAGAGGGACTGTGCAGCTGCTTCACCATTTCATTCCTAGAACAAAAATCTCGTGTACTCTCAGTGACTGCACTATCCCAGGTGCTTGTGAGCAGCCACGCACTTTTGTGTAGTCTACACGCTGCACAATCCTACGTGGCAGCTCTACCAGGTACAGAGAATTCTCATTAGATATATGCTAATTCAATTAATTCCTTTTTTTAAGAGAGAGGGACAGTGAGAGAGAGAAAGAGAGAATCAATTTTATTTAGTTTTTTATGTTTCATGTACCCTTCGTTGCTCTGACACTTAGTTGTGTATATGGTGCTGGGGTTCGAGCTGGGGTTCAAACTCGGGTCCTTTTTTGCCTGCCAGGCAAGTACTGTAACCGCTGAGCCACCACTCCAGCCCCTAATTCCTGGTTTTTAACATTAACTTTCTAGTATCTTTATTGCTGTTATTCTTTTCATTTAACAATTTTGTTTTTAGTTTTAGAGAATTCTTTAAAAAGTAGCTTCTCTGGGGCTGGAGCGGTGGCTCTTCGGTTATGGCTCTTGCCTGGCAGGCACAAGGACGAGGGTTCAAACCCCAGCATCACATACACAACAGAGTGTCAGAGCAATAAAAGCCACGTGGAAAATTAAATAAAGCTGATTCTCTCTTTCTCTCTCACACACACTGTTCCTCTCTCTCTTTAAAAAATAAAATTAAATTTAAAAAAACTGATTTTAAAAAAAGTAACTTCTCTGAAGATGATTTCACTATCATTTACCAAACAAAGCTGATCCAAGCTTGCAGGATAATTTCATCTCAGAAGGAGCACACTCCACTTCTCCTCGCCAAAGTGCCCACCTGATCCACCAGAAAGGAAATGTGATTTTCATGTGAAATTTGATTCTTTCTATTCCGAGTTCTCTGAAGGAGTGAGTGGGTGGTGTAGGAGAGGGCGCAGCTGGAGCCATGATCGTTTGTTTGACAGGCAGCAGGCTCCATCCTTCATCTTTTCCAAAGCTTGGGAGAATTTGGAGCTTAAACCTCACAATCCCCACCATGCAGCTTGATTCCCATTGTGCCTTTTCTTGGAGAATCCTGCTGGAGCTAACACCTCTGGGTGCTCAGAACCACCCTTCCCCTGAATGCCCAGCACTCTGCCTCCCACTGGGAGGGGACCATTTCCACATGCAGAGAACCCTTACTTAGAAGAATCAAGCGAAGAAGTCATTTGGACCCCAAGCCTCTTCTCCTCCGTGTTGTTTAAAAAATATCAAAATACCACTTTTGCCATAATTAAGGTTCTTCAAAATACCAAGATATTCATTTGGAGTACTTCCTCTCACATTGTCACCACATGTCCCTGCAGTACAATGAGTGACAGGCGCCCTCCCATGCCCATTCTAGCTATCTGCTGGCCCTGCTTGGCTTCTTGGTAGGCCTCTCCAAGAGACACTTTACATCCGGAAGGACTGCCTTGATGAAGTATTTTTTTTAATGTGCTTTTTTTCCCCCTATGTAAAGATCAGGAAGAACAAATTTGAGTGTTGGAGGAGGAGAATCTGGACATAAATCTATCCCCTCTTCAAGCGTTTTTTTTCCTGAGGCTCCTTGTAGTGCTTTCTGAAATATTTATATGAGCAAACACTTTGACTTGTCGTAAAGAAAGGCTAGGATAACACAGTCAAACAAACTCAAGTCTAAAAGAAGATAAAAACTCCCCACGGGGCCCGAGTTGCCAAATGCTGCTCAACGTTTAGGTCTGCTGACAACAGTTAGTAAATATTAGTGAAAGCAGTTTTTTTTCCTCTGACTTCAAGAGCTGGGCAAATACAAGATCATAGAAATAATTCTCTACAGAGCAGATTTATGGATTTGTGTTGAGAAAGACTAAAAGGAACCCTTTGATCGGAGACACAGAGCGCAGGCAGGCAGAGCTGAGGGTTTCCGGGAAACCCATCTTTGCTTGTCTGCAGTTGTAGACACTTTTACACTCTGCAGGTACCGGTTGTACAGCCTCACTGTCAAAAGCACTTGACATGACTTAGCAGAAATTATTCTTTTTTTCCGTTTTAAATTTTGTTACCTTTTCATAATTTTATTTTTATATTAATTGTATTTTTATCTTTTTATTAATTTTATTTTTTTAAATGACAAATCATAATTACGTTTCGATTTTGTTTGCCTCGCTAGGTCTCTGGGGAAAAACTTGTCACTCGTATTCCTTGGCCCTGACACATTGCAAAAAAAGCAATAAAAAGTTTTTCAAATAAATAATTTCTCAGAACCCCCTACCATGAATAATAATGCCTTTAATAGAGAAATCGTCCACCAGGCTCTTCGGCTGTGACTGACGTACTCAAAGGGCTTTCCATGGATTCTTTGGTTTGATGCTCACAAAACTCTGCAAGATAGCAAGGTTTATTATTATCATTTTGCCAGATGAGAAAATGAAGGAACAGAGAAAAACAGGCCTGCTGCAGGCCAAGAAGAACCATCTGCAAACACAGACAATCCAACTCCAGGATCAGCTAAGCATTCACCCTCCACTTTGTGTGAAGTCAGAGACAAAACCAAGAAAAGTAATCACCATGGAAAAAAAGGTGGGGTCTATCTCAGAATGTCCCCTTCACTATTCAAGAAGCTGATCATGTGTATACAGGACTTCATGGCATTTGCCAGCAAATGGATGGAACTCACTTATCAGGCTAAGTGAAATAAAGCAGTCTCAAAAAAAATCAAAGGTTGAATGTTTTCTCTGATATGTGTAAGCTAACCCAAAATCAGGAAAAGATGAGAGAAACAGACAAAGGGGACAGAAACAGAGGGAAGAGGGATGGATAGGGAAAGTTCGTGGAACGAAACAGACTAAACTTTCCTAGGTTCATGTATGAACAAACCACAGTGAATCTCATCCACATGTACATCAGCAAGACACTAGTTAAAAAAATAACTACTGGTAAATTATAGAATGAGCAGTAAAATTGAAGGAAGAGAACAGGGGAGGGGAAACACTGGGTACCAAATTAGAACAAGTTACACCCCATGCTTTTACGATTACGTCATTGTATATTCTATCGTCACGTACATCTAAAAAGAACCAATTAAAAACAAAAAAAAAGTGAATGGAGAGACAATTATTGTGCTTTGACTATGGAGCTCAAATTAATGATTCAAAGGGTTGCAACGTTTTGCAACGTACAGTGAAGGAAAGGCTTTGAGTAGTCACAATTCTCTTGGGAACAAGCAGATGCCCTGGGAATAGATAGGGGTCAGGAGAAAAGGACTAGCTGTGTGAGACCAAAATCCTGAGCCAGCTTCAAGGTAATGATTCTACAGTTTGGAGCGCTGCCCCATAGGTGAGTGTTCTGCCTCATCTGTGAAGTGGAGGTGATAAGAGCCGCTTTGCCGGAGAGGTGTGTGTATGAGAAATCGCATGCACACGCGTGCACATACAGAAGGCGAGTACTCTGCACAGTGCCGGGAAGATAGCAGGGACCCAGAGGACTGTCGCTAGATTTTCCACAACCAGAGTGAGAGCAGGAGAGGATCAGAACAGAACTTGCAAAAGTAAAAATCCAAAGGTGGTGGCGGAACCCTTTCCCCACTGAATCAAGGGCAGGACGCGGTCACTTCTTAAGGGTTTAGTCGATCTCTGGGACTTTGACAGGCCCAATCTCATCCAATCCGGGCAATGCTGTGGCAAGATGCGGCAGAGGGCTCTTGCAGAGCCAGGTCACCCTTTGCAAGGGCCTTGATCTTCCTCTAGCAAGGCAATGGCAGGGCTGGGTGATTTAGGGTTAGGCCGATAGCTTGGCGGATCTCATCTTGGATTTTCTAATAAATATTTTAGATATTCCAGAAAGAATTTTCAAACTCAACAGTTTCTCTTTACATCGAGCTGTTTTCCTAATTCAACATTCATAGAAAACACACTTTAGCTTCTCTGCTTCCTCTTTTGTTTGAGTACGGTACAAAGAGAATCAAATTTTAATAACTACTATTATTATGTGTTTACATATAATGAGACTATTTCCATGTTCGCACAGATGGTCTGGAATAACGAAATGTCATTACAACCAGTTCCACATTTCATAAATGTGGAACTTCTCCACCCGTTTCTGTGATGTCTATCAATAAAATATTGTTATTTTGACATTCTTTTTTTGTCATAAAATTCATGCTACACTGGAACTTTGCTGGATTTGTAAATTGCTCATGTTTTTTTCAGAAGGAAGTGAGGGAATAGGTTTTATGGTTTGAACGTTCCCACTGGGTGTTTGAATAAATAAATTTGGGTAGATCATTGATTTGTTGGATTCCAAAAGCTGAGGGCCAGGCCACTTGGAAAGAATCTTGGCCCCTGGCGGTCTCTTCAGTCATCTCTACCTCTCCTCCACACACTTTTACAACAACTACTTTGGTCTAAGCTCTGCTTTCCTGACATATTGTGTTATTTGGTTCTGTACCTTAAAAACAATGTAACAGTCCAAGAAAGGATGTGTCAGCACAACTAAGGTAGCACCAGCACGGATGGAGCCTGATTAGGATCCAGGTTGCAGAGCACCTTGTGCTCCCCACCTAAATCGTTAACTGCCAGATGAAGACCCTTGGCGTCTGCTCTTGTATTTACCTGTCAATCCTCTTCTCCCATCAGCAGCAGGAGCCTAAGCCCCAGGCACCCTTCGTGCCCTGCAGTCCCAGGCACCCTTCGTGCCCTGCAGTTCGTCACTTGTTCAGCTCCGTGTGGCTCTGTTTGCTTGTGTGCATTTCTCCCCAATCCTTTATTTTCAAGAAAACAACGTTGCCTTTCCTGGCTGCCGTGATCTGATTGTTTGTGGGTTCCCTCCCACCCAAATTCACATGTTGAAGGCTAATGCTCGGTACGATGGCATTTGGAAGGGGGCCACTGGGAGACTAGTAGGTTATAAAAATGGAGCCCCAATGAACAAGATTAGTGTCCTTATGGGAAGACACTGGGAAGAGTGTCTCCAGGCCACTGAGGAGACAGTGAGAAAGCAGCCATTTACAAACCAGGAAGTGGGCCTCATTCAACAAAGGATCTGCCAAGGCCTTGGTCTTAGACATCCCAGCCTCTAGAACTGTGAAAAATGAACCATAAGCTTATAATATTTAACCTTCTCTTATAGGGTTAAGAATTTTCTTTGCTTTTTCTTTTTCTTTTTCTTTTTTAAGATAGGACAGTGAGAGACAGAGACAGTGCGAGAGAGAGAGAGAGAGAGAGAGAGAGAGAAAATCATTTTTTATTGAGTTTTTCTCATGGCTTTTGTTGTTCTGACACTTAGTTGTGAACATGGGTGCTGGGGTTTGAACTGGTGTACTTGTACATGCCAGGCAAGCACCATAACCACCAAGCCACCACTCCAGCCCAGGGTTAAGTATTTTCACTGGTTGTTCAAAAACTCCATTAAATGCATTTCAATAATAACAAACATGGTTTAAAGTGCGTTTTGCTCTTGTTGTTGTTGACACCAGAGTTACCGTTAGAGAAATAATTCTTTTTATTTAGGAAAATACACTGAAAAGTTGATGCTGATGGAAATTCAGACCTCAAGGGGATGGGTTAGCAGGTAGGTTAAAGAGCCATGGCAGGTTAGAGAACCATCCCCCAAAAGACAGTATGGGGCAGTTGTGGCCCTGGGAGAATAGAAGCAGAGGTTGGCATGGGCTGATGGCATGGGGAGAGCGTGGTGGCAATTGCCAGAAGGCGGAAGGTGGCAGAATCAGCCAAGGAGAAATGCAGTGTTCAATGTGAAGACATCTCCCGCGTGATCGTGAAGCGCAGCCTCCCATGCGTCAGTCCCGCTTACCCACGGTCAAATTCCGCACCCTGTGGAGACATCTGGGGCGGAACCTCTGTACGAAGAAGGAGGATCTGTGTCTCTCTCTTCAGCTGAGACAAAAGGACAGAATAAAAGAAAAGACAGAGCAGAGGAACAGAATTCCGAAGAAACTGAGTTACCAGAGTTGACAAAGACATTTAGAAAAGGAAATAGAAAAATAAATGCCAACCTTCCCCCATCCCAGGTCCCTGTCTGCCCTCCCTCCTGTGAACCATTTTCCAGTAATTTCCCCACCTGTAAAATTAGAGGGCTAACTGGATGGTCCCCTGGGGCACCTTCTGCGTTAATATTCTGTAAATCCAAGCTTTTCACTGAGCTGGAGAAAATAATACAAGTTATATCTTATTGTAGAAAAGCACTTGGTGATGCGAATTAACTTGATTATTCACAGGAGATGACACAAATAATGACAGTCATTTAACACCTGGGTCAGAAAAAAAATAAGAAAAAGTAAATTAAGGGAAGTATCCTCGTGGTACCCAACAATGGCTTGTTCGGATTTCTTTGGCAGTTTTGTAGCAACTGTTCTAAAAACTGTGATGTGTTTTGAGAATACTATGGAGTCTACACACAATGTGTGCTGGGCATTTATGTGATTATGTTATTAAAAATAAAGCAGTTCCACTATCTATGGATGTGAATATGTTGATTTAAGCAAAAAGTGTCAACTTCCCATTCTGTTCCAATCTGGCAATTTAAGATTGTCAACGTAGGCTGTCAGGTCATGATTGATGAGGGATTGATCAAACCAATTGATATAAAAGCAATTATTTGGAAGGAAAATATTAAGGTTTTTTTTCCTCCTGTTGATCAGCCAGAGGCAATTATCTGCTTGTGTTTAAGTTACTCCAGTTACAAAGAGTTGGAAGGACCGGAGGCAGCGGTGGGCTGTGTTCACCTATTTGAAAGAGCAGCGCTGTCTATCTTGCAGCAGAGACTGATGCAAGGGAGAGAAGAAGCTTTTGATTTCTAAAATGAGCAGATACTGATATGAGTGGGTGAGCTTTCTATTAGCCATGTGTTACATGGATGCACACAGAACCGTTCAGTGGGGTCCTGTACAGAATTCCAACCTCGGTTCAACTCCTCCTCCACACTTGGTTGAGCGTGTGATCTTAGTCACAATTCATATTTCAGTTCATTCATGTGTAAATATATATGTAAAAATATATATTTTAAAACGTAAAATGCTTACATATTTTAAACATCTAAAATATACATGTTTATACTTTTTAGCTAGTAACTCATAAGCCAACCATGGGGATTAAATGAATTAATATAAATAAAATACACACATAAAAATAAAATACATACCTGAGACACAGCAAGCACTCTGTGAGTGTCAGTTGCTCTTGTTCTACAACTTTTCTCTCACAGGAAGAGATTTATAGAAGGTATTCATCAAGAAAGAAACAAGAGGTGTTTCTTTGCTGTAATATTGGGGAAAATGCTGAAATCTGAGTAATCAATTTTCCTGCCAGTTCCTCTCTCCAGTGACAAGGGAGTCACAGGAAAAAAGTAGCTAGTTCAGCTGGCAACTCAAGCAACTGCCCACGTACTGTTGTACAAGACAGCTGTGAGGTCAGAACAGGGAACTAGTTTATGCATACACCCCTTTTACCCCACAAAGTGTTAAAAAGATGTGCATTTTGGAGTCAACGCTTTAAATGATTAATAATAATAATAAACTGTATTTATTGCTTAATGAGGAACATTCTTGAGCGAGAAAGGAATTTTCCTTTGCCTTGCAAGTTTGAGGAGGTGAAGAATGTGAGTGCTATCTGTAGGGTTTGTTGTCACTGTCTTGCCTAGTGCTGAGGCATCCGCCCTTAGGCTCACCGAAACATTTGCAGCAGCAGGACAAATGATAGTGAAAAGGGCAAAGATCATCTTAGAAGAGTCATGACATAGTTTGACCACCTGGGCCCACTGAAGGGATCTTGAGGACTTCCAGGGATCTGCAGATCACACTGGGTTTAAAGAATTAGCTGAAAGAAAGGATTCGAAACGTTCAGGCTGATGTTCAGATAAACTTGGTCCTAAATGCTTCTGATTTGGCTAGATATAAAACTTATGTCTTCAAGTGCTCCATTTTCGAGTTGGGCACAGTAATGAGCGATTCTATAGATGCGGGTCCTCCCCCGGTCTCTGGGTGAGGTGTTTTCTTAGGTTTGAGCAAAGTCATAGAATTTTCAGTTAAGCTCCATTTAAAAATGATCAATGGGGCATGGTGAAGATGCCTGTAATACCAGCAAATCTGTAGGCGGAGGCAGGAGAACGGAAGGTTCTAAGCCAGCCTCAGCAACTCAGCAAGGCCCTAAGCAACTTATTGAGACCCTGTCTCAAAATAAAATATGAAAAGAGCTGGGGATGTGGCTCAGGGGTTAAGTGCACCTGGGTTCCAAAACGAAAAAAGAAAGAAGAAAGATGATAGATTAATGAGAGGAAAACTTAGCTACAGAAAAAGACTCTGTCTGACATTAGTCCCACTAAAGTTTCTGAACCTCTTGGAGGAGAACAAATTATAGACAATCATCTAGTAGGAGGAAAGTTCTAGAAACGTGAGAGGAAGCAGTGGGAACACAGAGGAGACAATAAAGGACATGAGGTGAGCTGGTGACACCAGTGGCTGAACTCTTCTTCCTCATATTGATCCCTACAAGGCCTTTTGGGTGAGTAGAATCTGCAACATTGTGAAGGATTTTCTTAAAACACTAAGAACATTGTTACAATGATATCTGTTTCCTTAAAATCAAGGATTTGAGGTCCTGCTGCAGATTTCAAGATGAATGATGACGTGTACAGATAACAAGAGCCAACATTTCTTTTTCCTTTTAGAGAGAGAGAGAGAGAGAGAGAGAATCAATTTTATTTAGTTTTTCCTTGCTCCGGGACTCCATTGTGTACGTGGTGCTGGGTTTTGAACTCCGATCCTCGCACATGCCAGGCAAGCGCTGTAACTGCTGAGCCACGTCTCCAGCCCCCAGCCAACATCTCTTAGGGTTAACTTGATCCAGAGCATTGTTAACCTGTACAGAGATGCCCATGAGCTAGTCTGGGACACCTGAAAGAGGTTTCCAATTTATTACACTTTATTCATACACCAGTGAGCTCTAATGGACTAGAATAAGAAAAACACTAGCAAGCATATTTATTGCTTTAGAGAATCAGCTCACCCAGTGATTAACCTTGTAGTCCCTGAAACAAATCTGGAGTTCAACTCCACAGCACCACTTTGAACAAGTGAGATCTTGGGCAAGTCCTGTAGTCCCCTGTGCTTTAGCTCCATCTATAACATAGGATCATGGTAAGAGTTTCTAACCCATAGGGTCGTTATGTGGGTTAAATGAGATGATATATGTAAAGCTCTTTAACCAAGCACCATAAAGAGCCTGCTGCCACGGTCACTACCGCCACCGTCATTACCAACCTCGTTATCCTACACTGATTAAGTCAGGCTTCTCTGACTTAATCCTGATTTAAAACGCATGTTTTCACTGTGGTACACTTTAGGGCAGCACTCAGCAAAGAATTAAGCACACCGACAATTTTTAGAAGTAACCTTAATCCTCATAAGTTATTTGTGTCACTTAGGATTCCTCTGGACCTGTTGCTAGAGATGAAAGTCTCATTGAAAAGCTTCCACTTGGACCGCATCCATGTTCCTATTCCCAAAGACCAAAGATAACAGCAATTTCCATGTTGAAATCATCTCTACATGCACTCTGCTATAATGGGCTGTCCCCTTAGGTTCATTTTTCTTTCTCATTTTCCCTTCTAATTTGCCAAACTCCATTTAATCAAGTCACTCACAAGACATTTTCTATTCTTACTTGACAATATTTTTTGACTTCCAGTCTTCAAATGCATTTGAAACGAATGAGGGTGGGTTAGAATAAACAGGAACGTCCCTGGGCGCCTCCTCTGCAGCCTGCAAACTCTGCGCAGTGCTTTACCAGGCAGGCACAGCCTCAGGGTTATTATTTTTTTTCTTTATGCATCAATGCTTATTAGAGTTGGCTTGTAGCTTACAGTGATTTTGGTCATATGGAGATATTTCATACTTCAGCAGACAGAGGGAATGTTGTTGGCAAAGAAAGTCGTAGCACAACCTAGCAACTCATTTTTTTTGTTGTTGTTGTCGTAAAGCAGTACCCCAAAGCTGACATGCATTTCTTTCATTTTAGAGAGAAAGACACACGGAAACCCAAGATGAATACCACCACCAGCAGCAGCAACTCCTGTATAATGCAGAAATGATCCAGAAAAGCAACCAGCTAAAGGATCAGCTGGTCTCACGTTCTATCCTGACAAGCCCAGGGCATGACAATTTATGAAACAGAGGACCTCGCTAAGTCTTCAGCACAATTTTCACACTCTCTTCCCCACCATCTCCTCTGATTCAGGGCTCTGCTGGATCTTCTCTAAGTGAAGGGAGTTAGGGAAGGGCCACTATTGCGAAGCTTAAACGTAGCCACTCTGCTATTTTTTACAAAGAACTTGAATGGATGAAAAATTTTGTAGCAACCTAACGCACAGGGGCTAATCTAAAATGTAGCATGGATTAGGAATTGCTCAACCTTCACAGACAAACACGCACATGGGCTAATTTGATTCCTATTCCAGGTGGAGACTCTTGCATTTCAGGGAGACACCCTGTGAACAATGCATCTTCCAGCCGCCTTCCCCAGCTGTGTTTGGCAAAGACAGCATTTTAGCGCTCTTCTTGCAGGGACTGGCAGTTTTCTCCAAAGCTCCTTTATTACTAATAAGGTTTTCTGTGCCCTCTAGTGGCTGTTTCATTATCAGCATTTGAGTCAAGGTGATGGACAATTAGGGAGCGGATTTTGCCTAAAGGGTGGAAAGGAAGGCTTGCCTGCTCTCCTGCAAGATCTGGAGTGATTCCTGGAGAGCCGGTAAGGAGGGAGGAGGATTCCGGGACAGCGCTGCCTGGTGAGCCTCAAAGGCAGGTTCAAAGCTCCGTTTTGTTTTTCCAACCTCTTTTCTGTGCTCCCCAGCACAGGGTTGTTTGCTGTTCCATTCCTTTAGCCTGCATTCTTTAGTTTATTACAAGAATTGATTGTTTGCATTTGGAAGTCAACAGGGAAGACCTTATTTTGTCCCTAAATTCTGACTCCTGGAAAGAGGCTTGAAAATGCGTTTTTCTGAGAAATGGGAAAATGAGTCTTGTCTGTTAGGAGAGTCAGTGGCAAAATTGGTTAGCTTTTTCTAGGGCCCTTCTTTCTGGTTTTAGTCCCACAGATTCAGCAGAAATCAGGTGATCCTCATGCGTAGGCTTCCAGAAAGTCAAAGTGGTTCGAGAAAAGCTTTGAAAAATCCATTCTGAGATCTAACAGCTGTGGATGCATGGGCAGAGGCAGATTTATGTTGGTACAGCAGCCAGGCCCTGGTTGTGCTGCCTTCTGTAAATTGTGATTCCTAGTAATTATTGGATGTGACACCAAACCCTGTTAATTAACCCCTCTGATACAACAGAAGGTGTGGTTCCTCCAGAGGATGGGGGGATGGAAGGGCGGAGGGCTGGTGCACCCCACCCCTGACTCAGCAACCCTTGACAGAGCAAGATGATGAAGTGGATTTGCCCAGAACTGCTGCTTCATATTGATCCAAGTTACGGTATCCATTGCTTATATGGTGACAGAGAAAGGAGCAGTACCATGCAGGCGGGCAGGATGGAGAAAGTTCCAGGCAGCTTTTCATCGCTGTGGTCAAAGCACCCAACCAGAACAACTTAGAGGACGAAAAGTTAATTTGGGGCTCACAGCTTCAGAGATTCCATCCATGGCAGAAAGAGGGCATGGTGGAGAAAAGCTTCTCAGCTCATGGTAGCCGGGAAGCAACGAGAGCACTGGAAGTATCGGTGACAGAATATATAATCCCCAAGAACACAATCACAATCACAGTGACCTGCTTCCTCCAGCCACACTTCACCTGCCTGCAGTTACCACCCAGTTAGTCATGCGAACTATTAATGCATCAAATGGATTAATCTACTGATCAGTTTGCAGTTCTCACGATGCATCACTTCACCTCTGAACATTCCTGCATTAACACAGTGCTTTGGGGGGACACCTCATATCCAAATCATGACAGAGAGGCAAAATCAGGTTCAGGAATATTTCCAAGCGTAGGCACAGTGAGGCCCCCAAGACCAGCTGTTTTTACATCATGTTTTCAAAATATTACTGTCTTAAATATTTATATTGTGGAAGAGATCTTGCGTGTATGCATGTGTGTGTGCGCGCGCGTGTGTGCTTGCGTGTAAAACATAAGAAGAAAACAAATACCTCACACCCACTTCCTTTATGAGGTAGCACTAGACTGTTTTCCAGGTCGGTGTGTGAGAGTTCCCCTGCCACACCCCATCACCAACACCTTGTGCTATCACTCCTCAATATTTGCCAGTGTCATCGATGTGAAACAGCAGCTCTCTGTAGTTGGTTTTGCTTTTTCCCGAATTCTAATGAGTATGAACAGCGTTTCATCTATTTCTACTAAAGTGCTTGTCTAAGAAACCTTCACATATTCTGGATGCTTACCTTGCAAACACCTTCTCTGAGTTGGAAGCTCACTGTTTTGCTTTCTTTATGATGTATTTTTCCCCAAAGAAAAAGGGAGGGAAAGAGAGAGAGAGAGAGAGAGAAAGATAGAATCAATTATATTTATTTTTCATCTGGTTTTTGTTTCTCCAACACTTACTTGTGTACATGGTGCTGGGGGCTGAACCCGGATCCTCACACACACCAGGCAAGTGCCCCAACCCCTGAGCAGCCCCTCCAGTCCCTTCATGGTGCATTTTGATGAATACAAATTCTTCATGTTCTGTGTACTGAATCTATCAATAATTCGTTTACATCTCATATATATATTGAGGCTTACTTAAAAAACTCTCCTTGGATTCTTAAGAATAGTCTATGTCTATTGCCTTTCCTTTCTTTCTTTTTTAAAAGAGAGAGGGACAGTGAGAGAGAGAGAAAGAGAGAGAGGAACAATTTTATTTAGTTTTTCATGTGGCATTCGTTGCTCCGACACTTCCTTGGGTACATGGTGCTGGGGTTTGAACCCACATCCTCAAGCACGCCAGGCAAGCACCATAACTGCCCAGCTACTGCGCCAGCCCTCTGTATTGCCTTTTCTGTCTGTGGTTAAAGAAGGCCACTATCTGCTGGGTGCCCACACCACCCTCATTTCCAGCAGAGCTGCTGTTGCAGAATAGCTGCTCAGTCAGGGATCGGTGACCCTTTCTTTGCATCTGGGTGGGGCCACATGGCTAGTTCTTGCCAGTGGACTGGATAGAAGTGGCATAGCACTTGTGTAGAAAGTATCTTCTTCTTTCCTCTTTCCGTGTTCACAAAGAGGCAAGGACTCTGAGATCCTGGCGTCTGGTGGAACAAGGAGGAACACAGATGCTAGGACCACTACGTGTAGGTGAATGGTCTATTGGCCCAGATGGAATTTAACACATTCAGGTGTTAAGTCCTAACTCTCCATGTGGTGGTATTTGGAGATGGGGCCTTTAGGTCCTAAGGGCAGACCTGGAGAGGATACAGCCAGAAGAGAGCCATTTCGGAGCCAGGAAACAGGGCCTCACAGCCCATTTCAATGCTGCCATCCTGACCCCAGCCTTCCAGCCTCCAGATTGATGACACCTATATTTCTGTTGCTTATGAACCACTACATCCACAATAGCTTATTATACCCACCCAAACTGACCAAGACACCACCAACCATGACTGAGTACACTGTCATTTCCTTGAGCAAGAGATTGTCTTCTGTGGCCACTAGCCACTAAAATTTGGGGTTATTTTGTTTCATCAGCTATGACAACATGTAAATTGGTAGAAAGGGGAGGCTATCTTAACAAATTCTGCAGATATGTGGCATTAGCGTAGTTTGGCACCCATAGTGGATGAGTGACAGACAGCAAGGAAAAACAGCAAGACAGAAATATGGGGAGCTGTGTTATGAAGTGGAAAAAATGCTGCCTTCTGTAAGCTTGAAAGCCGCCTGCATAACCAGGAGAAGGGTGGGTCTGAGGAAGCAGTAGGAAAGTTCTAGAATTCTGAGCTTGTGTTGGTTTCTATTCACTGCTTATATCAAGGGGGAGAGAGAGAGAGAAAGAGAGAGGTGTGCAAGAAAGAAGTGGTTTTGTTGAGACAGAGATGGAAAGGAAAAGAGAGTCCAG